>JAKVQR010000434.1:0-11331 GCA_030462915.1 Petasospora meyerae
ACACAGCATCAGTTGGTTTCGTGGTCTAGTTGGTTATGGCATCTGCTTAACACGCAGAACGTCCCCAGTTCGATCCTGGGCGAAATCAATTTTTTGTTCCAATAAAACTTGATTACATAATCATAATTGGCTACAAAATAGTACGAGCTAGAGCTCATGGCTTTTCAATCCTAGAAGAAGCTAGACAGAAGATAAAGAAAGTACACAACCAGGTTACTCAAATTCACATGGGGGGTGGTCCTTAATAGGATATGTTCAGTTTGGAGCTGTGTCGGGTGTAGGGATACTTCTTAGTCGAATCAGTGCAGCTACTTATGGGGGTTTGCAATCACACCAGAGTTGATCAGTCATGAATACACATCAATTGTTATGTACATATTACATGTGAACAGTGGCAGCCCTTGCTAGTCTCTTCTTACCTTTTTCAGGGATTTGTGTGTTTGTAGTTTCCTTTTCACCGGATGGGAGCTGAGGGAGCGGCTTGGTGATGGGATTCTTTGGGAACTTGAAGTCAATAGGGTATTTGGATGATGGTGAACCAAGCGTGGATTGGGACTGGGAGAACTTCAACGGGCCAGCTCTCAAACTTGGGCGCTTGGAGAGCATTACACCTGTAGATGTTAAGGTTCTTCTGTGGTAGCCCTTTCCATTACTCAATGAAGAGTTGAAGGATAAGCTGTTGAAGGAAGTAGCCCTCTTTTGGTCTCTTCTGAATCTGTCCATCTCCTTGTCACACACTTCTTTGTGCTTGTCATCGTTCATCTCCACATATGTCTGGGGATAGCAACGCTTTGGTTGATACTCGAAGAACGACTTGTAGCCACCTTCAAGGATCAAAATGTCTGGGTAGTCCAAGTGTGGATAGTTGTCTCTGTTGACGTTTCTATCACATGTTCTCAGATGACTTGCCATGAGTGGTCCTCTATAGGAACTGAATTCACAGTGGAAGATGATCAAGGAGTTCTTCTTTCCACCTTGTTGGAATGCATTGGTGTGTCTGCTGTGAAGGAAGTGCTGCTCCAACTCTTGTTGCGAGGAAAGATTGATAGCCCCATCAATGTGTCCACCTTTGTACTCATACTCGAATCGACAGTCCACGATTGTTACATCTTTGAAGTAATCGGAGTACTCGTTGTCCAAGATCTTACAAAGTGTCTGAGGTGTGATTCGTGGGATCTTGTCTTCCTTCTGGTAAAAATACTCGATCTTGGACTTTTCAAGAAGGGAATTGGAAAGGAAAGAGTCAGCTTCTTCTGACAAGGACAATGGAACGGCCTTTGGAGAACCCATCAGATTGCTGAACTTGTCTGTTGTATCCGTGATGTCCTTTTTGCAGTAGACCATGGAATGGATACGACGTACTTTAGTTCTCATTGGTTTTCTTTGTAGCGGTGAGGCACAGTCTCTCTTGGAGTTGTTGTTCTGTACATGATGGCTCACTCTCTCAGCGACAGGAGAGGGCATGCATAAGTGATCGAGATCCTGCTCGTTGCTGTTATCATCATCGTTATCAGCTTTACCAAAGCTTGGGCCACCATTGGTGGGGTCATTAGAGTCATTAAGTTGAATGCAAGTGGTTGAGCCGGTGGATGCCTTGGAAGCGGTGTCATCACCACTGGAGTCTTGGTCATCGTCTTCCTCATCACTGGGGAGTAGTTTGCTGACAGGACGGAAGTTGAGCGTTGACACTGAGAGCGAATGTGTGAGTTGACGAGAAGAGCCGATAGTGGTCCTTGACCTTGTGAGGAAGTGTGGGAATGATGGAGGTTTGAATGTATTGGTTGCTAGTGGTGGATCCTCTCTGCTCGATACCGATGTAAGCGATGACACTGAGCTGATGGATGTGCGAGATGTTGTGCGGGAGGAGTCTTGAGTCGGTACTCCTGAGGAGAAGGTAGAGTTTCTCTTCATCAGAGAGTGTCTTCTGGGGATGGGGGAGTGCTGTTGTGTTGGTGAAGCTACCGGATCGTGGTCGATGTTGAATCCATCAAGTAGTGAACTCTCTAATGCTTTGGGCGTAGGCACAGCTCCCAGGATTCTATTTTTACTTCACGTTAGTACATCATCGAACAAAATGATCCACAGATCGTCCTTCGTAGGGCGGAGCTGACAGAGAGCAGAGGAGGAGAAAGACAGAGAACCGGTGTGGAAAATTCATTTCTGTTACATTCCAGTGAAGCGTTTGCGGGATCTGCCCGCCGCGCATCTCCTCGAGGAAGGCATTGGAAGCTGTGGAAACCGAAATTACAAGCATGGAAAGACAGAGAGGAAATGAGCCAATAACGGGTAAAACAGTGTAAGAAGGGAACCTCAAATGGTGAATCCAGTGTGGGTTGCTCAATGAAGCGCCGCCTGTGGGGAAAGGACAAGTTGTACTTACTGTTCGTCAATGTGGAAGTAGTCACCAAGATCAGCCGCCAGTGTGGTCGCCGGTGAGTGGAAACTATGTGAAGGCTCGAGAATATTCGGCTGTCTGTTGGAGAGCGGTAGTGGTTTTAGGCCTGATGGATTCCTGAACGGGTTAACCGCCTTCATCTTGGAGGGAGAAGTGGAGCCTTGATAGCTGCCGCTGGCGAGGTTCTCCAGATTTCTCTTCAATTCTGAGGGCGAGTCGAAGCTCATCTCTCTGGCGCAGTACGGTGGAGACGGTGGGTGGTCAGTGTGTTGAGGAATGGAGAGGAAATATGTTGATAGATGGTCACCGTTGAAGCTGGCCTGTCTTTTGCGGTGGAACTTCTGTAGAAGTCGCTCTATTTTTTTTCCTGGTGTTGAGGTGGTAACCGTATGCAAAGCTGGAAGTGAGGGTAGGGCAGAGAAGAACCTAGCGGGCGATCACTACGCTGAAAGCCAGGAAACTGCTTGGAAATAAAGATCAATCTGAGGTGCTTGCGAGTGCTAGACGACTGTGCCGTAAGGACCTCGAGGAGCAACCGTACTCTTAGATATATGGGCGCTCGATCGAAAACTCCCAAGGGTTTCCTTCCACCTCCGCCCTTGTCTGTTTTCCGAAAGTGTGTGTTTATTGCTTGCCCAAACGGGGTTGACACGCGTAACATCCGCATGAGGATGTCAGTGAAGCACATCAAAGGGCATCAAACGCGGACGGGCATTTGAGGAGAAAAGAGGAATATGAAACGGTAGCGACCCCCCATCTGAGGCTCTTGCTGCTTGCACTCTTATAGTGTTGTTTCATAGTACGTGGTTTCTCAAAATCAGAGCTCTTGAGGCACTTATCTGGGCTCAGGTGGTGGATCGACGAGGCAGCCCGTGGTTTTGAGATCTGGTGGGCCACGAATTGATGCACTCGGAGCGTTTCCAGACAGACATACAGCGGCCTCAATCAGCAATCACTGATTTAAGGAGGTCGTTCGATTTGAGGTCTGATGATTGGACAATAAAAAGGTGTTTTCATCTCAACATCAAGTTTACTGAGTTTCCTTTATCTCCACGATGGTCATCTTTAGCAATGCACAAGAAGCGTTGGCGATAAGTATCCTTCCCGATCCAAGAGCGGAGCACCAAATCGGTCGGATCAAGGTGATTTAACAAGTGGTACATCTAGAGCGATAGAGCAAGCTAGATATTTTTTTCCCCAACCAGACTCTGAAGTTTGTGAGCTTACAGTGGAGTATATCCCTCTTTCGGTATTCATCAACATGACATTGTTCCTTGAATTGATGATAGCAAACCTCTCCAAAGGTGATACGGATGACCCCCCCTGATAACGACCATCTATGATCCCTGCAGATCATACGACTTACGGCTGGTGGGTCAATTGGTTCCTGGACTCGATTGTATTGTAGTAAAATAGATCCTAGTCTAGTAGTGACCAGCAACCATATCATAGCCATTTGGCTTCATGATCGTGCCAGCTTCTCCCAATCCGCTCAACTCCTGAACTGAGAACTCCCCAGATCGCGTGTTGAAGTTCTGTTTATGTCGACAGTTGTCATGGAGATCACCTTGCTTGGGCCCCCGCTAACTAAGCCGTTCTCAAGTTTCACTTTCTGCAGGACCAGGCAAGTTTATGCTGAGGAACACATATTTGCTGTTTACTTTTCTCCGATTTTGTAAAGCTCCTGCATATGACTCCCGGCAACGGTGCTTTTTTCTGGAACTGTTTACGCTGTTGTACATACATCTAGTTGTTATGAGCAAGGTGGGTATCATCTTGGGGATCGTCGAGGGTGACTTGATCTGTCCTTTGATCAAATCATTGAGTTTCCTATATAGCTGTGGACCTCAAGCTGAGAGATACTCCCCAAATTCAGTGAGTAGATCAATCTTCGAGATCAAGTAAATCGTTTTTTCTCCACTTTTTGAGGGAATTGTACACCTGAAACAAGATGTGCATACAAGCATCTTAGTGACAACATGTACACAAAGGGGAAATTGTACCGTAGTACTATACCGTATACGGTCACTTGGCCGCTGGGAAGTTGTATACACGCGTCGTGGGCCGTGGACTACAAACGAAAAAAAGACTCAAGAGTGAAGACATCTGATACAGTCATCAAACTCATCATATATCAAGGTATTCGTTCATGGTCTTCATGGCCAACGAGCTGTTTGCTCTCTTCGGTCCAATTCTGAAACTTAGCGTATCACCTCCGTCGTTGTACAACCCATCTTCATCACTATCGTCATTATCATCAGAATCCGAACTCGAACCGTCTGAGTCCATACCCTATACGAATGTAGAATCGTCCAAGTAATCAGGGACGTCTTTCTTGGAACGGAGGAAGTAGTTGAGATTGAGGGAATGCGAAGAGGATGCAAGTCTATTGGTCCGTAGTGGTGGGCGTAACAGTGTTGTGTGGGGTTTCTCCTCGTCCTATGTCGTGTGTGATGCTGCTGCTGCTGCTGCTGCTGCTGATGCTGATGTCTTTATGCTATTGTTGTCTCCCTCCAGAGGTGTGATCTGGAATGAAGGTCTCTCTTTAGAGGAAGCAGATGATGATTTTCGTCGAGTGAAGATTGATTTGAACTTGCGACGCACGGAAGATGATCTTTGGAAGTTGTTATCATTGCGTTCCGATAACAGTATCTCGTTAAACTTCATGAACTGGGTCTTCTCATCCAGTGTCATGTTTGCTGTGATGAAAGTGTGTTCCTTGATGTCTGCGATGGATATTCTGTTCTTTGGATCTTTCTGGAGTAGCAGTTTCAATAGCGATACAAACTGTGCTTCTTCCTCGTTCGATGGTTCTTCAAATTCGATATCGTTGTGGATGATCTCGTTGAACAACTCATACTCGTTCTTACCTTTGAAGGGCAACCTGTGATAGAACAGACAGTACATGGTGATACCAAAGGCCCAGATATCAATAGCGGTGTCGATCTTACTCATGCCTGGTTTTGTCGATGAAGAGACATTGCACAGTTCTGGAGCCAAGAATGCAGGTGTACCGAAACTGAGATGATGGGTGACTTCACGCAGCGTATCAATACTGATTCCGAAATCACTGATCTTGACAAACTTCTCTGAGTTTAGGAGCAAGTTGGAAGGTTTGATGTCTCTGTGCACGATCCCTATGCCGTGGATGTACTCGAGTCCAAGCACAACGTCTCGCATGATCATCCTTAATTGGGACATGGTGTAGTTATGCGTAGCACCAAACTCGAGTTCACCTTCTGAGCAGTACTCCAACACCAGGAAGATCTTATTCAGCTTCGGGTCGTCCAGGACTTTGTACAGCTGCAGGACTTTTGGATGTTGTATGATGTGCTTCATGATGTAGATTTCATTCTGGATCTTGTGGAGTTGTGTGTTCGGGTCCTTGTTTGTGATGCTGATCTTTGTGATTTTGGTGATTTCCTTGATGGCATACTGCTTACCGGTGGTGGCATCTTCCGCCAGGTACACTTTACCGTTGGTGCCTGTGCCGAGTTTCGTGATGAGTCTGTAGTCGTTGAGGTACTTGTCACCTGAGACCATGTCCTTGGTGAAGTTCACCTCTCGCACCGTGGGAATGGTGTCTTCTTTGTCCTTGACCATGGTGCGTAGTTGTATGGTGCCCAACACACTTGTATGTGGAATGGGAGAGGAACTTGAGAGTAAGGGTCCTTGTAGAAAGAGGAGAAGGAGAAGGAGAAGGTGGTGAGTGATGCGTTGAAAGGAGGAGGCCAAAAGGTCGGTGTTGGCTGGGAAGGGAGACCTGTCTGTCGCTGGAAGGATGAGGCTAAGCCGACCAGAACCTGTATGAGAGGCGTAGCAAAGAGCTGCTAGTGGAGATAAGGGCGGGAAGTACACACAGTGTAGTACGTGTTGTTCTCCTTCATGAGCCCAAAATGCGTACGATGATCGACCCGTGAAGCCGTCGCGACAGCCCGATGGCGGAGAAGAAGATTTTCAGCGAGTGTGCGTTAGGAGCACTTGTACTTGAGATACGGTTAGGAGCACTTCCTAGGCCGGAGACTCGAGACTCGAGAGACAAAACACCCATCGAGGAGGAGGAACTTTGGCATATCTCTGAAGAGTCTGGAGGCAACTGGAGTCCTTGTGTGTTTGAGAACAACCCTGAGCAATTCGAAGATGGCTTTCATGAGAATCGGATCAATTTACGGACATGTACGGCCAGTACGGTCTCTCCTCGTTACCAGAGGGACTTCAAGAGCATCAGTACGGTTTGTGTCTGGAAACACATCTACTACCACTACCACCTCCACTTCTTCAACCTCGAGCGCATATCCAGAACATCCATCACCCTTCGCTTCACTGAAGTATCCTGAACCACTGGACTCAGACGTATCAAATCAGTCATTGGGAGAACTGAGGAGACTCATCACCTCTTTGACATCCAGGCCTTAGAACGACACTGAAACAGAACACAGTATCCCCAACAAGGCCGAGTCGTTTACGGAACTGAGTGACCTATTCAGCTCACAACAGAGAGATCCAGAGGCTTAGAGGATCTCATACAAACAGTCTCTCCACATGTCCAAAGCCGCGGACTACATCTGGGCCCTGAGAGAACAGCTATCCGACCACCTTTCGAAAGATACATTCTCCACATAGAGGTTCCAGTACATGGCCTCGTGCATACAGAACGTGAACGACTATCAGCGGCCCATCGTGTGCATCGACGTGAAGAATGTCAAAGGTTCACTACGAGAAGTTGGGATTGCTCTCTATGACCCTTCCAACAACATCAACACCCTGATCCCCAACATCAAGCGAGTCCACATCATCGCACAGGAGTTCTTCGGTGTCCTCTCTACGAACAACTTCCACGGCCAGTCCATCACTCTGACGCAGAAGGAGATGGTCAAGTTCCTACGAAGCTTACTCCGCAACTACTTCCACAACCAGCGTTCCAAACCAACCGGCCTTCTCGCTGGCATGAACCTTTCACACAGTCTCGACACGTTGCGGGAGACGTGTCCGCAGATTCCTAACCAGACAAGCAGCCTATTGGACGCATACTATCTCTACATCACGCCAACGTTGTTCAAGAACGACACAGAGTCCAGCAGATTCATGGCGTCCACATCCCTTGAACTCATTCTGCAAAGACTGAACATCCCATATAGCGAGTGCACCAACGTCGGCAACAGAGCATACTTCACACTCATGGCACTGTTGAAGTTGACCAATCCGTACGACAGAATCAAGTTCAAATTGGATGACCCATTGGAGAACTTGAGATTCCAAGAGAAGAGACTCATAGCACAGATGACGAAGAACGTGATGAGACCTCGCAATCAGCAGCATCGGTTTGATCAACAGAGTCTGTTTGTTCAGCCTTCAACACCCATCGTGACCATCAACAACTACAGAGAGGCACTAGCAATGATGTTTGAATAACTACTACAGTGTAAAAGACCCCAGGTATATACAAACTATATGTGTTTATTTTCATTAATCTCATGTGCAAATAATTAGAAGAGAAAGGACCAGCCATTAACATCGTTCAAACAAGCAAGTTGTTCTGCTTCTCGGCAGAAGAAGTGGAGTCACCATCCTCAACGTGAGAAGTCTCAGCCTTAGCCTTCAGGTGATTGATGTCAATGTCGTTGATGCTCTCACCGAAGACCTCGGCAACCTCTTCCAAAGTACGACCAGAGGTCTCAACGAATGTCAAGTAGACGACGAACAACTCCACGGCCAAGATACAACACCACACGATGTAGTACTTCCACTCGATGGCATCCATGGCAATTGGGTTGACGAAACCGTTGTAGATCTGACCAAGCTGCTGGATCAAAAGACACAAGTTAACACCCTTGGCTCTGATGGTGAATGGCAAGATCTCAGTCAAGTACAAGTATGGCAAACCGTTAAGACCGTAGTTGTAGGCAATGTAGTAGAAGAAGATCATGGCCATGACACCCTTACCGAGAGACTTGTCCTCGAAGTTTCTCTGCTGGTTGATAGCAGACAAGATGGTCCAGATGACGTACACGAGCAACATGGAACCGATGGAAGAGATGAAGGTGAATCTTCTTCTGGTTTTGTTGAAGGCGAACAAGTTGATAATGATGGAGATACCGTAGTTGAAAATCATAAGACCACCGTTGTACACCAACTGCTCAGAAGTAGAAGTCACACCGACAGAGTCAAGAACCTTGGACAAGTAGTAAGAGACCAAACCGTTACCAGAAAGCTGCATGCAGATACCAATCCAGGCGAGCAAGAACAATCTCTTTCTGTTACCTGGGGTCTCGAGGAAGGACTTGTAGGAGAACTTGTCAGCAAGCTTCTCCTGCTCAATGGCAAGCTCAATCTCGGACATCTCAAAGTCGACAAGGGCACCGCCAACCTCTTCGTTGTTACCACCGTGGTACTTCAACAAGATGCTTCTGGCCTCGTCATTTCTACCCTTGGAGATCAAGTAACGTGGAGACTCTGGAACGAGGTAAATCAAGACACCCTGGACCAATGGGAAGAAACCCTGGACAATGGATGGGATTCTCCAAGACCAGTTACCGCCCATGTTTCTGGTACCGAAGGAGACCCAACCGGAGATAATAGCACCCAAGTACCAGTTGGAGTTGAAGAAGGCAGTCACAGCCTGTCTGTGGGATGGATATGACAACTCAGAAACCAATGGAGGAGAAGAGACAGTAGCAATACCGTTACCGAAACCCAAAATCATACGAGCGACCAAGAACATGGCGTAGCATCTCTTGTCAGGATCAGCGGTTTCGTCTGCAACAGTGGTCCAAACACCGGCACAGGACTGGATGATGGTACCAATAACCATGATTATGTTACCAATAGCAATAGCGTTTCTTCTACCAAACTTGTCAGAGATGGTAGAGGCACAGAAGAAGGAAAGCGTCACACCGAACACAACACCGTTGGAGATGGCACCAAGAACAGCACCACTTGGGTTACCCATAGCAGCCATCCAGTCGTCCATAGACTGGAAGGCGTTGAGAAGAGAACCGTCATAACCGGTGTTTGTGGATGTCAAGGAAATGATGAGAATAAGGGAGTTCAAATGCACCAAATGAGGCACCTTGAACCAGATCTTTCCGTAATCTGGGAGGTAGTTTTTGAGGTTATCTGTGTGGTCCTCGTGGTCAACCTCTTTATGTTCAGAGGCAGTGTTTTGATTTTTCTTTTTGAAGAACTTAACTTCGTCAGCTAAGAATCCAACCATTTTGAAGTGATATTGTTGTGAGTATTGATTGTGATGATGAAAAAGAGAAGTAGTCGAACACCGGAGATCTCAAACAAGACGAGGGATCTTGCCTTCTTTATATACTTTTTCTCCACTTATGCAAAGAGGGATTGTAGTGACTCTCAAATCTGCAACAAGTCCGGGGACTGACTCGTTACCCCAAATTTTATGGGGTGTGCCGCCCGTCCCCTATGACCTTGTCATGTGGTGGGTGGCTCATGATTTCATGCATGTCTCCGGAGATGGAACAAATCTTCGGACAAATTCCCCTGTGGTGGGCAGAAACAGCACGGTTATACGCCGCGCGGGCCGAGGGAAGGTTGCCAAGTCCGACGTTCCGAAAGAACGGTGGTTGAGCAATGAGTTCTGGAGTTTTGGCGTGAATTTCTATGTATTTCTACTAGTGAGAGTTTTTGAGGGAGATCACGAGGGCTGGCTGAAGTGACGAAGATAAGCGGAAGTCCTTGTTGTATAATCTACAAAGATCAGCGTTTTGGCGGCTACTTGTCCGGCTTTGTTTTGGCGTTTCATGAGTTCAGGGTGCCGGCAAGATGAACATGGGCACCGGCGTTACGCGCCAGGAGTCAGGACTAGTCAGCCAGCCTATAATGAGAAGGGACAATTCCATAACCGCTATGTTTCGAGTGGAAACACTAGCGGAACTTGGGACAAAATAGCATGTAGCCTTTGAGCACATAGGCTTTAACTTCTATATGTCCTGTGCTACTGAAGATCGGTATAGGCTATGGCCTACGAAGTGCCGGATAAACTCCTCCCGCCAAGTTGCTGAGCCAGGCTATCCCACAGACATCAGTCAAGAACGATCAAACATAGGCATTCTGGTGCTATGGGATTACCACGGTACTATCTTCAACACCCCTATCTGACTGTGGGGTACTTTACAGGAATATCATGAATCATACGTCATAGATGTATACCCAGGCTCCAGGTGGCAAGATGTTATGTGTTTTTTTTCGGTGGAGTTCGGGACATCTGGGACAAATCCTGGAGTCACCGCGACTGCTGGTTTGGCTGGCACTTTTTACCCGGCCAGGAGTCAACATGCAGAGTGTGCACTGTGAACTGACCAGTGTCAGATGGGGCGGAAAATTGTGTCAGAGTCAATTTGTGGGGAATGAGTCGACCGACGAGAAGCCGGAGACTACCCTTCCATTATCGAGGGCTCCAGCCTTGTAGAGTCAAGAGTCAACAACACTTGTGATCACAAGAGAGGATTCAGGAACTGAAATCTGATCATATGAGCAACCCCTTTCAATGAAGACATACGGGTAGGCTGGTAGTTGAAGCGACAAATCCTGTTACGGACATCTAATATATTGCGGTGATGATAAACCTGCCCTTCCCCTCACTTACGAGCATCCACAATATCGTCCGTTTCAAAATCTTCGGGAACCCCAGATGCTTTAGCCGTCCAGATCCATAGGGGTTAGATATGTGGAGTTTACCTAAAATGATTACTCATGATGAGTTAAGGTTTACTTATACGCAGCTAAACCCCACATATCCTGCATCCCCACACTACTGATGATCAACGTTCATCGATATATGTAAAAAGAATAGATCCAGCGCAATCCTATATGATGGATTGTAACTCCCAAGCAACAATAGAAACGTCTTGAGATCCACATATCCGATGCAGTACAAGGTGGAAAGGCTACATAGTACAGCCCATGAGCGGGTA
>JAKVQR010000435.1:0-11319 GCA_030462915.1 Petasospora meyerae
GTCAAGAACCCTACAAAGTCGCTCCTGATCGGCCCGGTGGATGACCAGCCGCAGCTCAAAGCCAAGACTTTTGCGGCTCCTACCATAAATCATGCTAGTATATGCAGACGCATCATGCGCGAATGGGATGGAAAATAAAGGTATTCGTTTTGACTGACATCAACATACGACCGAGGATAGCTGCTGTACGAGAGATGAAAGATGCGATATAAGAACCCACGCCGAACCGTGGGGCGATTAGTTAGCTAATGAACGCCTCCTTTTTTTTTAAAAAAAAGTGGATGAAGAAACAGTACAAATATCGGAGCCACGATCTCTTTTGAATTTTAGAGTCTTGCGATCACCAATAAGTTGAATATTCCAGTTCTAGGACCGAACTTTGCTCACAGATAACATGCGTGTGGGACATGGACTCGGGGCCCGGGTTGCTGTTCCACTATGAGCTTGAGCGGTTTTGCATGAGCTTACAACCACGTCAACGCGCATCGTCCCCAATGTGCGTTACTACAACACCATGAAGAGTCAGCTGCACATGAAGTACCTCGTTGAATACCACAATTTCCTATGAGCATTGAGCACCTGAATCCGATGAGATTGTTCAATTCAAAGTGGTTATCGTTCGGTCATTGGCATCATCATCCACATGAGCCCGAACATCTAGAGGTGCTGTTAAGGCTTCCACTGGCTGTTTGGGTAAAGATACTCAACTACATACTGGACCATTCGTATCTAGACCTGCACAGTGTTCTCGAGGCTGTCCCTCAGTTGCAGTATCTCATGGTGGTGGTGGATGATTCCCCTCCAGAGTATCTGGATCCTTGGTTTCGGCAGTTACCAGGAGTGTCACACATCTCACTACAAGACTATGAACAGAAGATCATCACCGGCAAGAATTCTTCACTCCCACCCATAATGATATTGTCATTGAGATTTGGTTATTCCCATCTCTGGTCCTCGCCATCCTCTAATGGGAACGTCAACGACCCTGCGTTGGGTCGACACATCTCACGCTTGTTCCACAATAAAGACATGTTTTTGGTATCTCATTTGCCAGAACATCTCTTTATGGGAATTGCTGAAACTTATAACTGCTTTGATCTTCGCTCCACATTGAAACGCAGAGTTCATTGTCCCCTTGATAGCTATAATTTCAACAGTACCGAATTGAAGTCTTCCCTCCACGGCCGGAAAGCCACCCCCATCTTTGGTGCTCCTTTAACTGGACCTATCAACCTTTACCCAACTGAAATATCACACGCTCATTATCCACCCACATAGAGTCTGTTTGGTCCTCCACTTCTTTATGATGCCATTGGTTGTGGGCTCTAGAACCTTTACACATACATCAACAACGCTACAGTTCCGCCCATCTACCACTCTTTCGCAGAAGGTGTTTATGAAGATCACCTGAGAGTGAACATCATCAGAAAATATTATTGGAATATCCAGGAGACCTGCCTTGAACCCATGATTTTCCGCGTGAATCAACCGGTGCTTAAAGTCAACCCAAAGTTAATGATCAACACTTTGAGAATCAAGGTGCTCAGCTTGAGAATGCCGAGGATTGTCCATACCTCTCCGACATAGCCTAAACCTCTACCAGAACTTCCTGAGTTTGAGAAGCTTCACCGAAGAGAGGTCCTTATTTTTCAGAACACCGGTTGGAGTTTTCAAAGACCATCTGGTAGGACAAAGAAAGAGATTCTGAAGGTCCGATCAAAAGCACATGACCAATACGAGCGATTTTTGCTGGATGCGGAAGAGTGTCTGATCAGAGGTCATGATCGATTGGATGCCCTCAATATGGTTATTACTGGGATCTCTGTGGAAACGTTGACATGTATGTTCTCACTCTCCTGCACCAAAAACCTCTACTTACGTTGTCTGGTACCGATAGAGCCGCTTGAAGTGCACCAAGTGATCCGGTAGAGACTCAAATAGCTGCTACAAGAAAGGGACCCACGTCATATAGTTTCTGAGAGTCTTGAACAGGTGAAGATATTTGGCATACCTCGTTTTTTGAAGCTTTCATGTCCCAACTTGAGAAGACTTGTGTTTGTGAGTCTATCACACGATGAGGAAGTGTCTCGTAATCTACAGAATATCATCAGTCTATCGTCCACCCATAAGATCACAGAACTTGCACTCATAGGGCACCATACAGACCTCGTCACACTTCCTATTTGCCAACTTCCCAAGTTCCGCTGGATAGACCTGACACACCTGGCCAAAAACCTGAAGTATCTAGTGTTGGCGAAATATGACACGAGTGAGATGATGAGTTCCAGCATGGCGAGGTTTGAAGCGTTGAGATACTTGGAGATTGAAGTATCACAACAACTCGAGCTATGGTACTGGTGCTTCCCAGCGTTGGAGCAACTTTTGATCGGATCATGCTCTCAAGGTACAACGGCGAATCGCTTGGAGATCCAACTATCTGGATACACGAATATGCCATCCATTGCTGTTTCGAATAAGCTCTTCATGACGGATTCGCATCCACTGACCATCAATGGGGAGTAGCTTGTGCAGCCAGCATCACTGCCAATCTTGAGAACTTATGAAGTCTTCTGGAACTACAATGGTAACACACTGGAGTACATGCACATACTGATGTATAGGGACTACAGGTCGTTGTTCGATTTGGTGCACACAGAGTACCGAGACATGAGTTTGGTGCGAGACAAGGTGATCAAAGCAGAAGATGTTGATGAGCACCGTCATGAATAGCCAACGTACAAGTTGCCACCGGAGAGAGTGATGTTTGATAACGACAGGTCGAATTGTCCATTAGTAGTATCCATCTAATCTATCTAAGAAAAAAAACAGCGCCGCTCTGGGTTTTCCTCGAACAATTCCTTTGGGGAGATGAAACCAACCATGCTCAGCAGAGGTAACCTCAGAGTAACGAGGACTTGTCTCTTGTCTTGTACCTAAAACCCACAGTGTTGATGTACATGCGGTTTTGAACAGTTGTGCTGCAACCAATACCGTTTTGAGAGAAGTCTGAAGTACTGGAAAGTCACCCGCTGGGGGGCAATTTCTTGAGAGGGCGTACTGTATTACTTCTTCACCGTTTTGAAGAAACCTTTCAAGCTCTTAGCTGTTGTAGTTGAGAATTGGGTTTTGTACAGAAGGTTGAGAAGACTTCAAACAACATCTGGTATTTTCATGGTAAGCAGTATAGTCTGTAGTCGCAGCCATCTATGATCTTGGGCATACTCGGGCCTTGAATCTGTCTCTGGAAGGCACTAGGGAGGCGTATGAAATCTGAAAGTATCTCACAGTACACTCAGCACCGATTACAGTGGAGGAGTCGTTGGTGCCGGTAAGCTAATACATTGATGGTCATTAATTAAGTGGCTTGTTAGACTAGATACAAAGGGTTGGAGGAAAGGTGAGAATTGGTGATCTAATAGCACCCTAATCTCCATCAACACTAATTGACTCAGCTGTGTTTATTCACTTTACCTAAAACCGAATCAAAGATCTCCAAAAGAAGAGTAGATGTCTCTCCACTCCTGGAAGAAACCCCTGAAGAACTTCACACCCAAGCCAACGTCCTTGGATCCAGTAGCAGCTCTAATACTGTGCATCGAAAGCTGGGCGATACCGAGATCCACTGTTCTTGCTCCGGTGAGGGAAGAGATAGAAGGTCCAATTGTACCACCGGATCTTGCACCATTCTTGATTTGGAAGTATTGGATCTTGTCTCCGGTCTTTCTTGCCACTTCTTCACAGAGAGCCAATCCAACTGCGTCAGTTGCCATGTGACCATTGGTGTCAGTAGCAACGGTGATACCGGTGTTTGGAAGCGGGTAGTGATGCTCGAGATACTCGTTCTTGTACGTTGGGTTCATCAAGTGGGTAACGTCTGCAGAGAGAATGATGGAGTTGGCGAAGCACACACGTGAAAGGGCTTCAGAGTCCTCGAACAAAGCAGCAATAACACGCTCGGTCACACTTGTAATGAGTGTCGATTTGGCACCTTGTCTTGTGAGGGAACCAATCTCCTCGTTGTCGTAGACGAACACCTGTGTGAAGGATCCATCGGGGATAGGGTTCTCAGCGAACTCCAAGAGAGCAGAGATGGCAGCGTATGAGCAGATACGATCGTCGATTCTTGGGGCGTACAAGAAGTCGTCCTTGAGACCACCAATGGTACCACGCTGCACGTCGAAGATATCCAAGTCGAGTTGGACCATGTCCTCAACCTTACATCCAGCAAGGTCAGCAATGTATCTCAAGAGCTCAATAGAGTGGTTCTTGTACAAAGGAGACTTCTTCTCGGCCTCAGTGGCTTCTGGACCATCTTCAGGAGTGAAGGCAACGACGGGAACGGCCTGCGTCTCCATGTTGAAAGGTGGGTTGGCAACAGCGCCAAAGTGTGGAGCCAAAGTGGAGATTCTAGCGATTGGCTTTGGAGACGAGTTGATCAACTTCGAGACGATCTTGTAGCCAGTTGGAGACTTTGAGTCTTTAACTTTGACGAGAACTCTACCACCGATACCGAGATCTCTGTCAAACCACAAATGAGAAAGAGCACCTGCGTAAGGAGCAACACCGAGCAATTCATACCCATCGACTTTAGCCTTCTTGGAAACGGTCTTCAACTTACCAGCGAGGGCATCGATGTGACCACCAATGATAGCGGAACCGTTAGCTGGTTCCCAGTCCTTACCAATGGCGAAGGCACCGAGGTTAGTGTCGGATCTCTTGGTGTAGTAGAGACCTGGGGTAATGTCGGACCAATCCTCCTTCTCAGAGAGATACTTGAAACCCTTAGATTCCAGGAGCTTGGAAAAGTACTCAACAACGTGGTAAGTAGTTGGGTTCTCGTAGGTGAACTTGATGTAGTCCTCTGCGTAGCTCTTGAAGTAGTCCTCTGTGGTCTTATCGGCGAGGTGTCTGCTAGCAGCCTTGAAGTTGTAAGCGTCTTCATCTGGTGTGGTCGTGCCATCATCAGAGTAGTAGTCAGAGAGCTCATCTTCAGAGTCGAAGTTGACGATGGCTCTCTTGACGATCTTCTTTGACTTGGCTGTAGCTTTGGAGGAGGTGGTGGTGGCTGGTTTGGACTTGGATTTTTTCTGGGACTGGACTAGCTCGTTGAACATGTTCACGCTCAACTGGACGGACTCCAGGGCCTGGCGAACGGACTTCTCGGCCTGGTCGATGTCAATTGGTTTGGATGGCATCTTGTGAGATGATTGATATGGTCTTTGATAGGGAGAATGTGGTGGCGAGTGTGTGTGAGAGAGGCGAAGTATCTCCTTTTATACAGATAACCGGTCGACCGTATCGAGCCTCGACTCCGGCACGCCATCCAATTGCGGGCGGCGGGCTTGGAATATGGAGTTCCGATAGCCAAAAAGTCCGCGGAGATGTGAGTGGCGGGCTTATAACTCGAAGTGTGAGGGGGATACAGTATGGTTGTGAGAGATGGAAGATGGCCAGTAATATAGAGGCACACTACCATAAATGGAGTCGTAAAATCATTGTCACCGAGTTAATCCCACTCTGATAACACTCTACCCCACACGTAGATAAGAAATATCTAGGCTTTCTTAGTAAGTGCTGACTAACGCCCACGGGGTTTGGAAAATTTTGCCCATGCATCATCGGATGACAGAGAGATGGAGTGCTGAAGTACTGTAGAGCATCTTAGCAGATAGCGGAGAAGGCTATACTAAGCTGACTCTCATACACCAAACCACAACATGTCCAAACAGAACGACCAGCTTCCTGACATCCTCTCTGAGGCTGTGCTCAAGGCATCTGTCCCAGTTCCAGAGAACTTCGTCGAGGTCAAGGGCATCGACTACTCCAAGCCAGAGAGTGTGAACATGAGAGCCACCGACCTCATCAAGGGCATGAGAACCATGGGATTCCAGGCCTCTTCCTTGGCCGAGGGATGTGAGATCATCAACGAGATGAGAACATGGAAAGGTGAACACAGAGACAACTTGGAGGAGCACAAGAGAAATGGTGAGTTTGACGAAGAAGGTTACCAAAAGACTACAGTGTTCCTTGGTTACACATCCAACTTGATCTCCTCTGGTCTCCGTGACACCATCCGTTACCTGGTACAACACAAGCATGTCAGTGCTATTGTCGCTACTGCTGGTGGTATCGAGGAGGACATCATCAAGTGTTTGGCTCCAACATACTTGGGAGATTTCGCTCTTAAGGGTTCCAAGCTTCGTGACGAAGGTATGAACCGTATCGGAAACCTCTTGGTTCCAAACGACAACTACTGTAAATTCGAGGAGTGGATTGTCCCTATCTTGGACACACTGCTCGAAGAACAGACCGAGGCTGCTAAGAAGCTCGGTGCTGACTGTCTTGATGCCGATTCCCCAGCCGTGCTCACACCATCCAAGCTCATCGACAGACTCGGTAAGGAGATCAACAACGAGTCTTCAGTGCTGTACTGGGCCCATAAGAACAAGATCCCTATCTTCTGTCCTGCCATCACAGACGGTTCCATCGGTGACATGCTTTTCTTCCACACTTTCAAGGCTTCCCCACAACAGTTGAGATTGGACATCGTTGCAGACATCCGCAGAATCAACTCCATGGCCATGGCAGCTTCCCGTGCTGGTATGATCCTTCTCGGAGGTGGTTTGGTGAAACACCACATCTGCAATGCCTGTCTGATGAGAAACGGTGCTGACTACGCTGTGTACATCAACACCGGTCAGGAGTTTGACGGTTCTGACGCTGGTGCCCGTCCAGACGAGGCCGTTTCCTGGGGTAAGATCAAGGCCGACGCCCACTCCACCAAGATCTACGCAGATGCCACCGTGGTCTTCCCACTGATAGTCGCTGCCACTTTCGCCAGTGGTCAGTGATTGAATGGTAGAAATAACGACAAAATAGAGTGCATGATTCTTCACTGTAGAGATTCGACGCCCAAATCTGCCAAACGCGGAAGTGTCGCAAAAATTAACGCCGCTTATCTGCGATCGAATTGTCCGACACCTTTTCGACTCCGTGTGGCATTTTTTTTCCCTTTCTGCCTCTTCTCTCTCCTCAGCTCATCCTTCAATTGACTGCCAGTGAATTGAAACACCTCACTGAAATACAGCAATGAGTGAAAAGAAAAGAGACGTGCTCCCAACGGCCGTGAAACCGACCCACTACGACTTGGAGGTGTTCGACATCGACGTCGCCACCAACACCTTCAACGGTAAGGTTGCCATCTCCCTCGACGTGAAGGAGGATACAGACAAGATTGTGCTCCACTCTGAGAACATTGAGTTTGTGGAAACCAAGGTCTCGTACACAATAACCAAGACCGAGTCCCAAATTGCTGTCAAGGAGGTCACTTTCGACGAGAAGTTCAGCACCGCCACCATCCAGCTCGAGCAACAGATCAATGCTGGTGGAAAGGCCACTTTGTCGATCAGTTACGCCGCCAAGATCAGAGACAACATGGAAGGTTTCTACAGATCAGACTACAAGGACAAAGACGGTAAAGACGAAGTGATGCTTTCCACCCAATTCGAGGCTGTCTCTGCCCGTACCGCGTTGCCATGTTTCGACGAGCCAAACTTGAAGGCCTCTTTCCAATTGACCATCACCGTTGACTCCAACACCACTGTGATCTCCAACACCCCAGAAGTGTCATCTGAAACATCCGAGGATGGTTCCAAGAAAACCGTGAAGTTCCAGGAGACCCCGTTGATGAGTACTTACCTTCTCGCTTGGGCCATTGGTAAGGTTGACTACATCGAGACATTCACCGAGAAGAGCTACAACGGCAAGAAGATCCCAGTTAGAGTCTACACACAGGAGGGTATCTCCGAACAAGGTCGTCTCGGATTGGAAGTTGCTGCTAAAGTCGTTGACTTCTTCTCCACAGTGTTTGACATCGATTACGTTTTGCCTAAGCTCGATTTGATCTCCGTTCCTGCTTACTCCCACAACGCCATGGAGAACTGGGGTCTCATCACCTTCAGACCAACAGCTTTGCTCTTTGACGCTGCTACTTCTGCACCAGCATACAAGAAGAAAGTCGCCTATGTTGTTGCTCATGAGTTGGCTCACCAGTGGTTCGGTAACCTCGTGACTATGGACTGGTGGGATGAGCTTTGGTTGAACGAAGGTTTTGCCACTTGGGTCGGTTACTACGCCATTGAGAACATCTACCCTGAATGGCGTATTTTCGACCAAAACACCACCGAGAACTTGCAGCAGGCCTTGAACGTCGATGCTCTTCGTGGTTCCCACCCTGTTGAGGTTCCAATCCAGAGCTCCTCTGATATCGATCAGGTGTTTGACCACATCTCCTACTGCAAAGGTGGTAGTGTTATCCACCAGTTTGCCAAGGCCATTGGTTTAGAGACATTTTTGAAAGGTGTATCACACTATTTGAAGAAGCACAAGTTCGCCAACGGTACCACCAAGAACCTTTGGGAGTCCATTTCAGAAGTTTCCGGTAAGGATGTTGTTTCCATGGCTGATGACTGGATTTCTAAGATTGGTTTCCCATATGTCTCTGTGGAGCAGGATCATGCGGGCAATGTCACCTTCACACAGAACAGATTCCTTTCCTCTGGTGATGCCACCGAGGAGGAGAACCAGACAATCTGGTGGATCCCATTGACCATCTCCACTGGTCCATCTGAATCCGAGAAGATCGACGAAGTTTTGACAGAGAGATCAAAGACAATCAAGGGTCTCGCAGCCAACGACGCTTTTTTCAAAGTCAACAAGAACTCCGATGGACTGTACCGTGTTGTCTATGACACCACCACTTTGGAATCCATCAAGAATAACCTCGACAAGCTCTCTGCCACTGACAAGTGTGGACTCATTGCTGACTGTTCTGTCACCTCCACTGCTGGATTGATGAAGACATCTGATTTCCTTGACCTCTTGAAGCTCTTCAAGGGTGAAACTGATCCAGTTGTTTGGTCTGCTATCTTGGAGGCTTTCAAGACCATCCAGTCAGCTTGGTATGAACAACCAGAAGACGTACAAAACGGCTTGCAGAAGTTGTTCCAGGAGGTCATCACTCCATCTGCTCTCAGTTTCGACTTTGACACACAATCCGAGGACTTCTTGACCGAGGACATGAGAGTTAAGCTTCTCTCCGCTGGTGTTTCTGCTGGTATTTCTGAGATCGCATCCAAGGCCAATGATCTTTTCTCCAAGATTCAGGCAGGTGAGAAGGTTGACCCTGCTCTCAAGGGTATTGTCTTCAAGGCTGTTGTATCCAGCGAGGATGCCACAGTTGAAGATTTTGACAAAGTGTTCAACTTCATCACCGAGCCTGGTGCTGCATTGGACACTCGTGAGGTTGTTCTTGGAGCGTTGGGATCTGTAAAGAATGCTGAATTGGTCAAGAAGGCTGTTGAATTGATTCTCGACGAGAGAGTACCTATCATGGACTTGCAGTTTGTTGCTTACCCATTGTCCCAGAATGGCAAGGCTAGACAATACTTCTGGAAGTTCTTCAAGGAGAACTATGATGCAATCTACACCCGTTTGAACGCCAACAAGGTTGTCTTTGACAGATTTGTTAAGTTCACATTGGGCCACTTCTCATCGATGGAGTCGTACAATGAGATCAAAGAGCTCTTCAATGGCAAGGATCTGTATGGATTTGAGAGATCCCTCAACCAGGTCTTGGACAGTGTCGAGACGAAGGCCAAGTGGGTCTCCAGGGACAAGAATTCCGTGGTTGAGTGGTTGAAGAAGGAGTCCTATCTCAGCTGAGCGGGCAACTTCCTGTATAATACAAGGTAGTACATAAAATCTGGAGTTTGGTATACCACATCTACATCGCGTTGCATCAATACGATGATTCGACATGGTACTGTAACTTTTCGGGGGGCTTAAAAGTTGAACCTCAGACCTCTGCTATTCTTGTTGCGCAAGTACTAAGACGGAAGCATCTAACAATCCGGTAACGCGTGAGTGTTTCTCCCTCTTTTAGTGGCTGTTCGTAGTTCGTTGTTTGAAGTTTGATGCTGGCAGCTGTGACTCACGGGGAATTTTGGAAAGGAGACGAGTCTGCTCAATACAGATAAGAGGATAAGTACCATATACCCGAATACCTAGAAACAGATCAGAGTAACATCAATGAGAAGGCTGAGAGATGACCGGCTGTAGCTTGATTGACAATATTGAGGTGAAACAAAATGTTTATTGGAGCCCCACAGTGTCACATCTTCCGAACAACTTACCCTGTGGCATCCGCTGCAAGCTGTGTGAACAATCCTTGCAAAGCATGTATGGTCCACTCATCAAGATTTAACCGACGAGAGAAATGGACAGGCCGATCACAGAGTGTTAGCACTGAGCAGCTAGTTGTCCGAAGTCGACAGTTGATGCCAGCTTATATCCTGGTAATACTCCACGCAGGTTCCAACTTCCAGAGCTTAATCCACTACAATCTATAACGTACCCATAAACATGGTGCGGGAAACACCTCCTGACACTTGAGCTACGACAGTTTTCCTGCCAAGTTTGTTTTCGCTACATGAGTACGAACATTCAACACAGTACTCTCAGTTGCTGGATCTTGAGCCAGATTGGTATCTGGACAGCTGACATATCATCAAAGAATGTCGAAGCTAGCTTCTGTTACATTCCCTTCTATGTGTGTGTCCGCAGCCCACATTGCACGATTCACTAGCTGTAAGCTTCAGCCTTCAGGCCTCCACCCCAGGACTCAGGAGTTAAACTGCAGGAGCTTGGAAGTAAGTATGTCTCACCGAGAGTCTCAAACCACGCGTAGTACATGGACCAGCATTTGAAGTTGGAGTATGTACTATGTAGGTTGGTCTGTGTCTGTGATATATATAAGGATTAAGCCCACAATTTGAGACATCCATACATTGACCTCAGTAATTTTGGAAACACGAAACAGTCGTTTAAGTAGTTATCCGATGAGGCCTAGGAGGTTGATTACGAATCACGATCCGGTGGACATGATGATACACAGAACTAGTATGTAGAGAAGTACAACATGAAGACTCAGGGATGAAGCTATTCTGTGTGAAGTTGTGATGAAGCAGGTTGAATCCAGAATCAGGTTGTAACTTGTGACCAGATACAGTACTACATGACAAGTAAGGACTCGAGGGACCGGTCACTGGCAACTGCCCATAATTGAGCTTCAAGACTTTCAGCCTCGCTAAAGCCATGGTGTCGCAATACGTGGAAAGATGCAGCCTCGAGAGACTCTTTGGGACATGTCACATGGGACCAAGTGCGAACTTCGAAGACAAATCTTGTACTGTGTACTTTTTTTTTTTTTTTTTTTTCAACATAGAAGAGGCGTATATCATCGTGTAACTTATATAAAAA
>JAKVQR010000436.1:0-11010 GCA_030462915.1 Petasospora meyerae
CTAATAGTAAAATCCTTTCTGTTTTCGGAAGAACACTCTAAACTAAATAAGAACCAAACACCGACTCTTTACAGAAAATCAGTTTTTTACTCTTCGACTAGTTCGCTGAATGACAAAAGGTCTTAAATGGCTATAAAAACGTTTGAATCACGTTGATCTACTTCAATTACACAGTTTTATTCACCTCCTCAGTACTTACAGATATTCAGCAAACAATAATAGTGTACATTTCAGCAATAAGCTGATTCTTAAACCCAAAGAGCTATAAATATATAGACAAAAAACCCATCGAAGTCATGATGAAATAAAGAAAACATATGGCACAGTAGAAGTGAAGGAGAAGGTCATGAAGAGAAATGGAACATGCAGAGAGAATCAATCATTCGTAGAAGTCAATGATACCGAAAGACTGCTCAATACCATAGTCACCTGGGGCTTTCCAGTAGTCATCGAAAGTGGACAAGATGGTGACTTCGTTGTTCATCTCAGCGAGGATGTTCTTGATGGCGATTTTCTGGTTCTCCTTGGATGGAATGTTACCACCGTTCTGGATACCACGACTTGGGTAACCAGTCTCAGTGACAACGATTGTCTTCTCTGTGCAAATGTTCTGAACAATTGCAACCTGACCCTTTACGAAAGTACCAGCGGTCTCGGCAGATGAGTATGGGTCGAAGTAAGCGTGTGGGTTCACACCAACGAAGTCAATATCAGCATCACACAACTCTGGGTAGGTCTGGAACATAACAGGTGGTTCAGAAGTGGTGAACTGACCAGTGTAACCGGCAGCCTTGATCTGGGCACTCACGGAGGCGATCTTGGCAATCAACTGAGCAGGCGTGAGGTAACCAGCGATGATGGCCTCGTTACCAATGGTGATGAAGTCAAAGACCTCCCAACCGTTAGTCTGACCGTACTCGATGAGTTCAGCAACGGCAGAGTCGATGGAGTCAGCACCTTCACTGGAGATCCAGAAACCTTGGTTGACCTTGATATCCAAGTCAGTAGCAGCAGGAAGAACGGTTTGAATGGAACCACAGTCAGTACCGTAGACACGAACCTTGGAGATACCAACAGATTTGATCAACTCCAAGTCAGTTTTGACAGCAGCAGAGTCCTTACAGGTACCATCGTTGTTGTATGGAGAGTAGACAATGGCGGTTGGTCTGGCCAGCACATCGGTTGGAACAGCCAAAGAGGTGGAGGTGGTGGCCTCAGTGGTCTCAGCATCCTCAGTGGTGGAAGTGGAAGTGGTAGAAGTAGTGGTTGGAGTAGTCATCTCTGGAGTAACTGAGGTAGTGGCGATGAGAGTTGGAACAGAAGTTGGCGCTTGCAAAGTTGTGGTGACAGCTGGAGCGGTGTGAGTGTTAGTTTCAATACCAACAGTGACGGTTGTTGGCTCAGCAGTCTCGACAACGACAGTAGACACCTCTGGCTGCGATTGCTGGGCCTGTTCAGTGGAGCTGGTAGTAGTCTCAGCGGCAGCGGTGGTCTCAGGTGTAGATTCCTCAGTAGTTGGCTGTTCAGTGGTAGTTTCTGGAGTTGGAGCTGGAGTCTCGGACGTAGTAGTCTCAGCAGTGGTGGTTGGAGCCTGGAGAGTGATTGTGGTACGGGTAGAGGTATCAGCCTGGGTGGTCTTCTCAACCTCCTCTGCACTGGTGGTGGCAGCAGGAGCAGGAGCAGCAGTGTTCACATCCTTGTTGACAATAGAAGTGAAAGTGGTTGGAGCGTCGTAGGTGGCATCTGTGAGAGTGAAAGTGTAAGTGACACCATCACTGACGAGGATCTCCACGGTAGGAGCGGTGTGTGTGTTGGTCACAGTGGTGTATGTGTCAGTGACAGTGACTGCCTCAGCAGTGTGCATTCTGGTGATGACGATTGGGGCGGCAAGAGCCTTCTGAAGAGAGGCAAGCGCAAGAGCGATGGTAAAAGCCTTCATTGTATAAGTGTTGAGTGAGAATGAAATGATTTCAAAGAGTGACGAGTGGTCGGTGAGAGAGTGTATCTGTAAGCTCAGGATAAAATAAGGGAAAGACTGAGAGATTTATAAACGAGTGGATCTCTGGGAAGTTGAGCTGGGGAGCTTGTTGTGCTTATGGAGCTTGTTGGAATGAAAGAGTTAACAAGGTTGGCTATCTCAAGACAGTGAGAGGGAAGATAGAAAGAGGAGAGAGAACTGATCACATCTCAGAAATAGATCGATCTCTGTGGGCTGTGTACGGCATTATATATGGAAGTGAGACATGTAGACCGGCCTGTTATACCTTGCTAGATCGACGATACTGATCGATACACTCGCATGAACAGTTAGGTGTTGGCTGGTTGATTTCGAGTGTAGAGCTGGTGGTGGGTTAACAAGCACGCGAAAAAGCCCTCCGTAGTGTTTCCCAATCGAGGATGAGCCAGCACGCCATCATCTGGAAACACAACACGCCGATGACCAGCACTGTGCAATTCAGCCCCAATTAGGAAAACAGGGGTGATCTCCGCCTGTCAAAATTTATGTGTCCTTTCTTTGCTTGTTGTAGATTTGGTGTTACCTTGTTCCTTGTGGTATTTTTCGGGCCCTCCTTATATAACAAGCTTAGGGCTCTCTTAGTCGGAGCTCGGAGGCGGATGGTACCTTCGAGTACGTAGCTTGTTGTCGAGGGGCTACGGACCACAAGCTTTGACTGTTCCGTTTGCTCAGAGTACCTAGCAATTGCAATTGTGCTGGTTGCCATTTCTCCTGGAAAGCCTCTGCAACTGACAGAACTCTCCAAGCCCGTCACGCACACTGCCATAGAACCTCATATCGTGGAATTGCAACTCGTAGGAGCTGATCTGTTGGGGCGGACTTGGATCAAATTTCCCGATCTCACATGCACACTGACGCGCGCGCGCTACTAACCAGATCGGGAAGATTAATCAAGATCAGCCAGCCCAGCCTCGGAGATCGTACACGCCGCTGAGATCGGATCGCCCGCTAAATCGCTTTGATCGGACTAAAAGAAGATGGTCTCTGATCCAGCTGTGGTGGTTGTGAAACGCCTCATCTCACCTGATGTGCCTGCGCAGTGTTGGAACTTGGTAGAGTCCATCATATGATTGTTTCATCGTTCTAGAGTGGATTGGACGGTCATAAGCGCACAGATCTCCATGGTGGCCTATACTACGGACATCAGAACACCACTAAGCAACACCCCCACAAAACCTTGAACTCATCATGCCATCAACTGGGAACACGGGGTAAAACGCCTCTCCTTTTGAGGCGCTTGGGGCAATATTTCCAGTGATTTTCATACACATACATTCCCAAGAGGTGAATTGGTGCTATATAAACAGACTGTGCGTGATCTCAATACAGATTTCTGATCAAAATTCCGATTTTATTCATTTAGTAGCCGAATGTCAACAAATATCTTCAGAGTACACGTCGTTAACTCACTAAATCGAGATAACAATTCGTCGAATTTCACATTTATAATACTTGCGTGATTATATATATTGATTGGTTGATTCAATAGCCTGCACACATATTATATACTTAATAACACAATCATGTTTCCAGCTTCTATGTGGAGTTTTGGACACAATTGATACACGACGTCGTATAACGGATCTTCCCCTAGTAAGCGCGCCTCAAAGCAGTATTAAGACCCGGCAAGAATGGTCGATTAATTATAGTATCGATGACTGTCATCCATGATATATATCACTAGACTAGGAGTTTGAAGGTGGAGTTGACCTGATGTAGAAAAGAGATCTGTGCTAGTGGAGGGGTTATTAAGAGAACGTCAACCATAGCCAGTGGCCCGGTTTAGGAGATACGTATAGAGTACAAAACAAGGGCAGTGTCACTTTAAAATTTCACGAGAGTAAAGGTACTAAGACTAGAAACATGAACAGAATATTATTCTAGATAACAGTAACCGCTACAGAGTACGGGTAATGAATATCAACGTCAATAAATACAACAAATTAGCTTCAGACAAACAGCTTAAAGATCACAGAGCAGGACCTGCAGCAACAACCTCCTTCGTGGCCTCAGATGAGTATTTTGTGAAGTTCTCAGCAAACAAGGAGGCCAAACCACGAACCTCGGTATCGAACTTACCAGAGTTCTTAGCCCAAGCCTTAGATGGGTTCAATATCTCAGATGGAACGTTTTTCACGGCCTTTGGAATTTGCAAACCAAACACCGGGAAGGTCTCATACTCGGCCTCAGCCAGACTTCCATCGTGAATGGCATCCAATATAGCTCTGGTGTACTTTAATGGACAACGCTTACCGCCTCTGGCAGCAGAGGCACCGGTCCAACCAGTATTGAGCAACCAAGCATTGGCACTGTGCTCAGTCATCTTATCCGAAAGCATCTGAGCGTACTTCATTGGGTGCAAGGCCAAGAATGGTTGACCGAAACAAGCAGAGAAAGTGGCCTCTGGTTCAATAACACCTTCCTCAGTACCAGCCATCTTGGAAGTGTAGCCGGAAATGAAGTGGTACATCACCTGCGCATTGGTGAGCTTGGAGACAGGAGGCAATACACCTCTGGCATCACAAGTCAAGAGGACAATGTTCTTTGGATGGGAGTTGGCAAAACATGGGATCTTAGCGCTTGGAATGTACTCAATTGGGTATGCACATCTGGTATTCTCAGTGATGGAAGCATCGTCGTAGTCCACCACTCTGGAAACCTAATCGTACACGACATTCTCCAACACAGAACCAAACTTGATGGCGTTGAAGATCTCTGGTTCCTTCTCACCAGACAAACCAAGACACTTGGCGTAACAACCACCTTCAATGTTGAACACACCCTGGTCGGACCAGCAGTGCTCATCATCACCAATCAAGAGACGGTTTGGATCGGCAGAAAGTGTTGTCTTACCGGTACCAGACAAACCAAAGAACAAAGTAACATCCTTGTCCTGGACACCCATGTTTGCCGATGAGTGCAATGTCAAGACGTTGTAATTCACAGGCATCAAGTAGAACATCACAGTGAAAATACCCTTCTTCATCTCACCGGCATACTCGGTACCCAAGATGACCATCTCCATCTCCTTGAAGTTGATCTCCACAGACGTTGGAGAAGTCATACCTTCTGTGTAGATGTTGGCAGGGAACTGACCAGCGTTCCAAATGGTAAAGTCCGGCTCACCAAACTCTGCAAGCTCCTCATCTGTTGGTCTGATCAACATGTTTCTCATGAACAAGGCGTGGTAGGCACGGGCACAGATAACACGCACTTTCAATCTGTAACGTGGGTCCCAACCAGCGTAGGCATCAACAACGTAGACTTTCTCCCTTGTTCTGAGGTAGTCAGCGGCTCTGGCCTTGGAGATCTTCCAGGTGTGTTCTGAAACCTTCTTATTCACTGGCCCCCACCAAATGTTATCTCTTGAGGTTTCTTCATCGACGATACGCTTGTCCTTTGGTGATCTCCCAGTCTTCTTACCAGAGTAAGCCATGAGGGCACCAGTGGAAGATATTGCCGTTTGCTTCTCCAAGAGACCGTCTTCGTACAGTGTAGGCACTGAGGCGTTGTGACGGAGGATGACGTCCTCGTGCAAGTTGAGTTTGTCAATCAGCGAGGCGTTGCTGTTTGAGTAGATTTTCGATGGTGACATAGTTGTGTGTGTTTCTTGGTATGTGTGAGTGATTTATACCTGGTTAAGCTCAAAGAATGAATCATATCGAGAGTCTGGGGTAGAGTCAGCAAAGATGTGGGGATTGTGTGTCCTTATATACAGAAAGTCCAGTTCCATGTGGCGATGGGCAACCCCGGACTATCCCTCTTCTGATTTGAACCAGATGAATCACTGTGCAGTATGGGGGAAAACAAAACTGCAACAACGGCATCAATACACTCAAGCCATTTTAGTGCACCAACCGGGGGATTTACGGCAGAGATGGGCGAAGGGGCGCGTTCAAAGCTTGACATATGTGGGGGAGTTTGCCACACTGGAGGACCATTATACAGACCAGGAGTAGCCAATTTCACATAAATTGTAGTTATGATGTCTTATAAACATTATAATGAAATCTTCATAGTGTTTTACCCGGTAATCTACCACCAAAAGACACTGAAATCCATCACACTAGCTGATCGTCATCTCCGAACTCGCGCCGGTTTACCCCAGGTTTTTCTCTGGGGAAGGCGCATGTGTTGCCCGCAACCAGAATCATAGTGTTCTTTACTCCGAGCGCCCGGGCAGCAGGAACGAACAGCAAAATTAAGCTATTCTGGTATCATCCCTAGCTCGTTGTTTCAAGTCAACCGAAAACAAGTTGTGCTACTTTCGGTGTAGAAAAGAGGCTATATGTCAACGGTCCCGAAGCTCCGGGATCTGGGGTAACAGAGTCTGCTATATATACACAACAGATGAGGAGATCATATATGTCACTCCGGGGTAGAAGAAAGCTTATCGACTAACCTAACTATACACGATCAACATCTTTCTTCACTGACACTGCTACTGTCACTATGTGGTAGTGAGTAGCTGTACTCGTACTTGATTGGTCTGGAGTTTAGGGGGTCCCGCTTTCGTCCCACATTGTGCAGAAGTTCTTGAGCCCAATTCAATGACAGCGCAGATGACTCAACTAGACCCTTCAAATTACCCAATTTGACAACAAAAATTGATTTATAGAGACTTCCTTTCACAAGGACATTCTCATCGTACATAAATTTGCGTTATTAGAAGAAAAGTGTGGGGGTTCCGGCTCTGCCAGTATTTCCCTAGTTGCGGAATGATTCGGGATGGGACGTTGGAGGTATCGGAGCAATACGGAAATGAAAAGGGAAGGAGCTATAGTAGTGGGATTAAAATACTTCACTTGCTGCTATTACGGGATCAACTACCCATCTCACTAAGAACTTTAGTATCAACTAGTCTACTGGCAGGAGAACATGATTCATGCTCCGCCAAGTACCAATTTGAGGTAATAGTAAAAGTAAGAGACGTGCCCTTTCCTGAAGCCATGAGTACTTTCCTATAGACTCACGAGTCACATATGTGCAGCTGAAGTGACAAACAGGAGCATCATTATACCGAGAAGGGTCCCATTCCCATTATTCTTGGCTTGTGCTAAACACCGTGAACTATATGTGAGACTCTACACCTATGATTCCTTTTCATCGATCCTATATTCTGGACGTATGTAGAAACGTATAATACAACCACATTTATGCACCCAATCACAAGTACAACGAGCCAGCACTAACAATGTCTCTATGCACAAGCTCGGTAGCCTTCTCCATTTTCTCTTCCAGAGCAACGTTACCGATTGTCTTAGCGGCAACAACCATCTGTCTCAGCATCTCCTCCAATCTCTTGAACATTCTGATCAAACTTCCCTCGTAAACATCAGTCATTTTACAGATCTGGGTAAAAGTGGCTCCACGACACCATTCGTACACAACCTCCATCAGCTCAGGTCTGAAGGACTCAATGTATTCCTTCTCAACAATCTCAATCTTACTCTCCTTGGAGATTTTGGCAATTTTGGAAGCCATTTCCTGCATCTGTTTCAATGGCTCAGCGAGTTCTGGTTTCAAACGTGGAGTTTCCTTAGATCTCTCTTGGAACACGAAACAGGACAACAAGGCAGCACACTGTTCTGGCGTTAACTCGTTGAAGTTACCGTTGAAGATCAACTCAGTCAAAAGCAATTCATCACCAGTGGAGATCTCACAGGCAACTCTTCCCTTCAGCTCAATAACGTCATTGGCAGTAGTGAAGCCCAAACGTCTCAAGACTCTCTTACGGTGTCTCAGGTCATCAAGCTGGATAACTGCTTGTGCCTCCAAGATCTTATCCTTCAAACTCTTAGCATCGTTAGACAATGCAACCTTATTACTATATTGTTCATAGAGCTCTTTCAGTCTTGGAGACAATGACAATGGGTTGGAGTACAGCTTGGACTCCAAAACTTCAATCTTCTTCAGCAAGGTCTTGAAATCATCATCATCGATCTTCATGTTCTCGACAGGATCCAACTGTGGGATACCATCAGGGAAACGACGTTTCACCTCAGCCAAACTCTTAGCAACAGTTTCCTTCTGCTGTGTAGACTTGAGGTCTTTTGGTAGGTAGAGTCTCATGTTACCAATAGCCTGGACAGACTCCAAGGTAATTGGAATGACCTCAGTTCTTGTCTTTTCTTCCTCCTTGGCAGGTCTGATACCTTCTGGGAATTGAGGGTTGAATGGCTTGATCAAGTTGATTGGAGCATCAATGAACATGGTGTTGACAAGGACGTTCACAATGTAGGACTCGTGGTCGGTGTATGTCTCAGATTTGTTGCGCTTGTTATTTCTCTTCTGGAAGTCAACCACCACACCCCAGCCATATTCAAACTCACCAATCTTGACCTTGAGCAGTCTTCCACCTTGAAGGAAACTGAGAACATGGGCAGGATGTGTGATCAAATGACGAACGTCTTCGTTGTACACATCAAGCTGCTTGCGGATATCGTAGTACTCACGCACAACAGCTTCGTCTTCAATCACAAGTTGGCCCAATTGAGCCTCAATCTCCATCAACTTCTTTTCAAGCACAGGGACGGAGGCAGCATTCTGGAACTGGAAGAAAGAATGTTCCAGCATGAACTCTGGAGAGATACCTTCTACTCTCATCAAGTTCAAGATCATATTGTAACCCAGGTGGAATGCAGAGTCCAATCTATCAGCTTCACCTTTCACCATTCCCTTAGCGACTTGAGGTTCCATCTTTTCATCAATCATCATGATAACAATACCACGGTCATCCAAACCACGACGACCAGCACGACCGGACATCTGGATATATTCACCACCAGAAACCCAACGGAAACCCTTACCATCCCACTTTCTCACGGATGTGAACACCACTGTCTTAGCAGGCATATTCAAACCAATGGAGAATGTTTCTGTGGCGAAGAGAACCTTCAAAAGACCTTCTTGGAACAAAATCTCAATGATCTCTTTCAAGATTGGCAAGAGACCAGAATGATGAATACCAATACCACGTCTGAGCAACGGCAGGATGTGCTTGATCTGAGGCAACTCTCTGTCAGCCTCGGGTAAGATGTCAATGGCGTTGTTGAAGATCTTGGTCAAAGTGTCTCTCTCCTCTTCGGTGTTGAAGTCAAGTTTACTCATCTTCAAGGCCAAGGACTCACAATCTCTCTTGGAGAACGAGAACACAATCACAGGGTTGTACTTCTTGATCCAAATCATCTTTACGATCTTGTAGATATCCGACTTAGAGTCCTTGTTACCACCCTTGAAAGTCTGGCCCTTCTTACCTCTTGCAGAAGCACCACTTGGATCATCACCTTGGGTATTTGAGATGGAGGCCATGGCCTTTTGGAAGTTCTCCTCTCTGAAGGTGCTCTTCTCATCGACAACGAGATGAATACCATCACCGTTAGCTGGGAACAGGTAGTGCTGAAGTGGAGTAGGACGGAAGTCAGTGTAAACAACGTGACATGGCTGGGAGTGAATCTTACAGATCCACTCAGCAAACTCCATAGCGTTAGGAATGGTAGCAGAAAGGAACACATAGTGCACCTTATCAGGCAGCAGGATGATGGTCTCTTCCCATACCACACCACGTTCCTTGTCTCTCATGTAATGCACTTCATCGAAGATGACCCAGGCGACTTCTCTCATCACCTCAGAACCTCTATAGAGCATGGATCTCAAAATCTCTGTGGTCATCACAAGACAGCCTGCATCTGGGTTTATCGTGACATCACCAGTCATCAAACCAACATCACCGAACTCGGCAAGAAGTTCACGGTACTTCTGGTTCGAAAGGGCTTTGATAGGGGAGGTGTAAATGACTCTCTGCTTTTCCTTCAACGACTGTGCAATGGCGTATTCGGCAACAACGGTCTTACCAGCGGAAGTGTGCGCAGAGACAAGGACAGATTCACTTCTGTCGATACAGGAAATGGCAGTGTCCTGGAAAGGATCGAGAGTGAAGGGGTATGTACGCGCCTCGTTCTGTCTCTTGTGCTCACCGATAGGCTTGTATGGATATCCTGATGGGACGGCAACTTGATGTCTGACCTGATGGGAAAGTTTCACCTTACCGTCTTCCTGGGTCTTTGGCATCAAACCGGAAGAGGCGTTGACTTCTCTCTCTGCTTCTTTCTCAAAGGAGTCAGCCACCATAGGCACAACTTCAGACTTCTCCTTCTTGTCCACAAGCTTCTTTTCCTTTTTGTTCTTTCTTTCCACTGGAGCAGGAGGAGATGCAGAGCGTTTCTTGGAGCTTATAGATTCTTCAGTCACTTCTTGTATCTTTGGTTCAGAGGCTGGTGGCTCATTGGCTGTCACCGGGACCTCTGGTGGGGCAGTTGGCACCTCATCGAAAACGGCAAACAAATCGTCATCCATTTCTGCAAAGATGATGGATGCAAATTGAAACTGTTGTACAATTCTAGTAGTATCAAAAGATCACAAAGAAGTGTTTATGGAATCTTTAATCTGTAGGGAGGATGGTTTCCCGCACGAAAAATTTCAAAACGGTTCGCACCACATCTCATCGGAGCTACTCACGATTTTTGCCTCTATATAGTTCATTGGGAAGAGCTCATCTGGAGCTCAAGTTTGGCATAGGGACAATATGAGAAAGTTTATTCACATATATATCAATATATACTTCCATTTCTGCGGCGTAAAGCGAGTTTTGAGAGGTACTTTTTACTGAAGTCAGAATCATCCAAACAGCACTTTCTAGAAAAATTGTAAAAGGTCGGCGTCGGGTAGTCTCCTTGACTTCCTATTTTGGCAGTCCTTAAGTATTCTTAGAGGACAATTAGTAACTCGGGCTCTTGTAAGCTCAATCTATGTGAAAGTTCTAATTCTAAATCTGTATCTTATTCTCTGTAGGCTAAGCGACCCCTAAGCATACTAGCTCAGTGTTACACTCCTCTAGATACCTCCTAGGAAGGTGGGTATAACTTGCCTGGTTCTCTAAATAAAAGTATGTAGAAGGTTAAGTTCTAAAATGAAACTTTTGCCCTTTTTATAGT
>JAKVQR010000437.1:0-10951 GCA_030462915.1 Petasospora meyerae
TACAGCTTATAGTAGAACGTATCCAATATTTGAAGCGTGATTGGAGACTTATATGTTGGAGGTTAGCGTATTACAAGTAGCATGTCGGGCGTCGGGTTGTTCAATATGTTAGCGCTCAACATTCCAGAGAGCGGTGGCTAATCAGGGTTGCAGCATCGAAAACTTGCCTAACTTCCGCAGCATGACTCCATGACTCAACGTCTGTTGAACATCATTGTTACAACGGTGTAGTCAAGCAAACCATTGTCAGTTCCTCAGCCGTTTTGAACCGTTGAAATTGAACTTTGAAAAGAAATAAAGGTTGTGTAGACCAAGTGGCTTTCTTTTTCCCATATTACATAATGTATACTATAAAGTGGCTCGTAGTGATGCAGCCGAAGCGGAAAGAAGTACGTTCTGGAATCTGAACCTTCTGGAAGCCAGCAAGATCTGAAATCTTGAAATCGAGTCTCAGAGGACGCACGTAGATGAATGGATCTTATGCAGTGTTATGTATGCATGCGTCGTGATTTGCGAGACGTCGATGGCGGCGTGCATAATTACCTTTAAGTTGTTTCTAGAAGTGGTGTAAGAGAAGAACTTTCAGCGTCGTCGACGTCGCAGGGTGAAAATTTTCCCCTCTTTGAGCTGATCGGGTGGGGGAAAATCGGGATAAATTATCCAAGGCGCAAGTTTCCAGAACTTGGAGTGACCCCTATTCGGTACTTATCACCGTAGTGTTGATAAAGGAGGTGAGATTGCTTGATATCAAGCCAATGGACGGATTGTAGATGGATCAGGTTAGCGGATGGCACATACATGTCTACACCATGTACTCAGTACATGTAGTAAAGCCATCAGGATTTACCATCAAGCGTCAGGTTCCTAATTTGTTGGCGGACATCAGCCAGGTGGATCGACGGTTTCTTACTGTAAAAATTCTAGGCTAGCTACTAGTAGCGAGCCCATTGGTGTACAGAGCATCATGAGTGGCTGATGCTGAAGATCAGCCAATAACTGCAAGTTCTTCCAGGTTATACAGCTTTAACTTTTTTCACGCCTTGAGAGTTGAGTGCAAGGATGATGAATGGTCAGGTTTTCATGTACTCTATATGTACACTTTACCTTCTTCGGGCTTCTTCCTACAAGCCTTGGGCAAAGGGTGGTGTACTTCTCTGGTCCAGACTCCATAGATAACATAATGTTATCATTGGCCCGCCCATCCGGACGGTGCAGCTCAGCTGCTACTAGATATCAGATCTAGATTCTAGCCGCTAGCGCACCCACCGAGTCCCGACACACAAGGAAATCCAAGACTCGAGGGCAAATAGATGCGTTTGCTTAGCAGATGCGACTATGTAGATCAAGGTCTTATCTCATCATATCTAGAAATCATTGTTGGTGCCGTGCGCGCTTGTTCTAGCTTTTGTTACCCAGATTGAGACATTCCACGCCGGCTCGATTTGTGGAAGTTGGGTGAAACCAGCAACTTCTAGTACCTCCCTCGATGAGTTCCATTGTGCTCTATGCACCTTGTACGGCACATTACGCTGGTTGTGTATCAGGACCTCAGGTGATATATGTAACCAACCGTGTAGAGTACTGTTATACGAGTGCATATACGCTGGGTCGAGATGGGGAGTCAGCAACCACCAGGGACCTAACGGACTATCACCGTAGATGGTGTGCGTATATTTCGAGTCAATACGAGAGACAAGAATCTGAACCTTGACTCCGCTCAGCGCTGTCCACCGTCGGACTCTCGGGTGATTGTTTAATGCTAGTTGTTGGAGGTTGAAGCGTATACTGGCCTAGGAATTGTGTATCTTACAACTGGAAGGAGGGAAGGAAGCCCTAGAGACCGCTTAACATACGTAGTAGCAGGTCACAGATGGTTGTGCTTGGATCCACTAGCAACTTCGATCTCAGCCTTTTGTGAGTGCTTGTTGTAAGTTAATTTTCAAGGCGGCCATCACTAGGGGAACTGACCCAGATCCTTGTAATCTACAGCGGAGTATGCTCAATTGGTCCATCGGCCCTAGAGATGACGACGTTGAAAGCCCCGACCCCGTACAGCCATCCAGCTGCCAGCAGTGAGCAGTGAGCACGACGCAAATTAACTTTCATGGCATCTGGATTCTGAATTAGCAAACAGACCAAGGCTCAGGTTTTGTTCTTGCAATTTATTATTTGGCTGAAGCCTGAGAGTTCCCGAATCCCGGGTCGTCGGCGATTTCTCGATTAGTCTTTGTAACCTTTGTTACTATGGAGATCTGCCTTGATTGGGGGCGTTGCGGTTGTAAGCGTCTGCAGCGGGTGAATAGAATGTTTCAGCTACCGCACGATGGAGCTATAACGTTCACAGGCTTGAAGTACGTCAATTCTGCCAGCACATTCCCCAGGAGACGATTAGTGCAACGTTCGCCACTTTTTTCTCAGGTGTTCGCTGGCAATGGTCAATCCCTCATCTCAATGCTCATACTCATCGTCGATCCTCCATTCCCCATGAGCGAAATGGAGCCGTCGACGTGATGGGTATAACTTAAAATAGACTAATCACATAGCAACCTGTGTCAGGGAATGTCAGATGAGGGATACTTAAAATAGCTACTCGTACAGATCATATTAATCCACATCGTAATAAATCGTTGAATTGAAACCATAGAAACCATTAAATTTAAAAAAAAATATATTTAACAAAGAACTGAAGTGTAGCGAATGTGGTGCAGCGTCATGTGGAAGTAGTGGTGGAAATGCAAAGAGAGTGAATTATCGTAATCGTCAACATCGTGAAATAAAAAATATGAGTGTAGTAGTGAAATGCCCAGTGTAGATTGGTATCAATTCAGAAGCATGTTCAGTGAGCTCTTTCTGGAATCGTCACTACCAGCTTCACTCTCTTCTTCGCTCTCGGAGTTGTGATTCTCTGCTTCGCTCTCAGACCCACCAACCACAGAGGAGGTAGCGGATGACATAGATCCAGTCTTGTTTGCCATACCTTTAGCCAACGCACTGATGCGTCTCCATCTGAACTGACAACCATTGGCAGTTCTGTTGTTGAAGTACATGGAGATCTCCCTCCATCCTAAGTTGCGCACCTCTTTCAAGTACTTGAGCAAAGTGTCGTCCTCATCGGTCCAAGCATTGGACTATCTGTGCTTCTGGACACGGTATTGTCTGGTACCATGTTGTACGGGCACAAATGGATGCTGGTGGTGGATTGGTTGTGGGTATGCGTGAATGTGATGGTGAGGGATGGGCTGCTGGTATTGAGGCTGTTGTGGCTGTTGCTGAGGATGTGGGTGAGACACGTAGCTCACTGGACTGGCAACTGTGTATCCCATCTGGTGCTAACCAGCAGTTGGAGGTGGTGGAGGTGTAGCTGGACTCTGTGTGTAGTACACTGGCTGGTAGTACACCATTGGAGCCGGTGGTGGTCCTTGTGTCATAGGTGGGGTAGGAAGCGGGTTGACAACTTGGTTTCTTGGTGCACTAGACTGGACCATGGTGTACTGTGTCGAGCAGTGCACTTGTGGTTGAGAGTGTTGAGGTGGCATTGAGTAGGTCTGGTAAGAACCTGGGGACTGCTTCTATGATGGGAAGATATCGTTCACAGAAGGAAGCTTCACTTTTTGAATGACGGACATGGCTGTGTGTGTAGATATGCTTATGAGAGGGGTATGAGCAAGTGAGCCAATTGCAAAGTATCGCTTGATGAAGGAAGAGTGTTTGAAAGTGTTGGAGACCTTTTGTAAGCAGCATGGGATGCGGGATGGGGTCTATATATAACCTGGCGGTTTTCAAAGGAGGAGAAAAATCAACCGTTGTTCAGGGCAATGTCCATTGACGCATGAACATCATGATCAAGCCAGAATTTATGCGCGATGTTCTGTTACAAACATGTGAACCCAGCCGTAGCGGTTAACACCTGTGCGTTTGCATACCGCACCCTACTGCACGCTGCAGGTCAGCAGCCTAACTTCTGATCAATCAGAGATTTGAACAGGTTTCGAGGCGGCGCTGAAAGCTTCCAGAAGCATTGTTCCATGCGTCTCGTCGAAGGTCCATGCAGCTCAATGAGCTGCACGCTCCGCAATGCGGTTTTGACGAATATAGGCACTGGGAATGTTCCAAATCTCTGATTTAGGTCCAACTTCCAAGGTGCTGGTGTATAGAAGGCTGCGTGATCAAGTTGCTCCCAACAGTTTTCTCTGCCGTCTTGACTAACACTGGTTGTGTGAGACAAGATTTCGGGAGCTTGGTATAAGCTGGACTTGACAACAATAGGGGATGTCAGCGAATCGGAGCATAGAGGCCGCAGTTCTCCATGAACAAAGCAATTCTGGAAGTCTTATGCATAGAGTTCCACTGGAGTTGCTGGAGATCTACAAATAGAATAGAGATAGGTGCAAAGTGTGTCTTTTTTTTCCAGCAAGGAATCGGTGCTTATTATTGCTGGTTCATGGTTCAAACTTTACCGGGTGCATGTGTCCTCAGTCAAAGGCAGAAGTTTTGACTCTGAACTTTGAAGTTGAACTGTCTTTGCCCTCGACAGATTGGTCCATATGTATATACTGTGGTCGCTACCCACCTCTGAACTCGGCTAGCTTAGGTGTGCATCGAGGCGTGAGAAGTATAAGGTTGGCCGCCAAAAAAGATTATATGTCTTACAAAGATCTAGATCTTCCTCTACTTCTGGCCGGTATGTTGGAGCTGGGTGAAAGCGTGAGCATATATGACACCATTTATGTGCAAACATGCTACGTGAAAGTGGTTTATATGGAGAGCGTATGTAGGAGCGTACTTTAGTTTCTCGAAGTCAGACCTTGGGGACCCAATAGTCTCTAGCGTCATCGACCGAAGCTTCTATGACTCCGTCAAAGTGCGCCTGTCAATGGGCGCCTGAAGGATTCACGCTGTCCATGACGTGCAGCACAGTCTTTGCGGGGACTTCGCCCGACGTATTCATACACTGTCCTCGGCTCAGTTTCTTGGATACACATGTCAACCACTCTGTACGTCTTACGTCTCCTCCTTGTATTTGAGAAGCAATTTGTGTGTATGACGAACGTTGGTGGTTGGTGGTTCGTGACCGGCTCATCCCACTAAAGTCTCTTCACATGTTCGATCAGCCATTCACGCTCAGTGGGTTTATAGACAATGTACGTAAATACTAGACGGCACATGCATTCTGTCTTGAACTTGGGCAAGTTCTACGACACGTTACTAACTGATACGTGGCGATTATGGATTGATGATAACGGACAAGTGAACGTCGAGATATCGCCAAGTTCCAACCCCAGAATTAACAAATTGGGTTATGCTTCCGATTGTTCCCATATCACCTATCACCTGGTGACGAAGGTTGGCCGATGTGAGAACATCCATCTCATTGTTTGAAGACTGCAGGGTTGTGCTGGAAGTTAAGTGGTCGCTGAAGAGGGGTAACGAAGTCAAAGTGAGCTAAACGACATCCCCAGTAAACGATTGCTACTTGATGGACGTCAGTCGAGCAGTTGAGTCTAATTGATAAGATTCCTATAGCATCTGTGTATTACAGCGTCTCATATAACAACTCTCACGACTATTTCGTTGTCCATTGTCGGAGTGATCCGGTCCTCAGACGTCCTCTGGCCCTCACATGTCCCCTAGTTGCTCGACCGAGTCTAAGGGTTCAATACAAAGCCTCCAAACATGTATACATCATAGATGAATCTCGTTAAGTTACTTCACGGTTGAATGGGAGATTAAGACTCGCTCTATAAGGCCTCGAAGAAGCTGTCAGCTAAATACTGGTGAGTGCATTATTCGTACAGTCATGCTTGTTTTCTATTCTCTATGTGCAAACCCAATATATAGAAGAATATTATTAATCATAGTCTTATCATTGATCAAGACTTCTTGTATCTCGAATTCCAGTCTGAAACCTCATATAATAGACTCCATCCATCACACCACTTTTGAGTTCAGCACGGCAGGGTACATCGCTTCAACATATGCAGGTTCCAATCACAGTGTGCTAAAGTGTGGTTGGGCTCTACTATCCTGGTTTATCTATTAGAGGGTCAATAATACAGTAATGCTGAATGATGCATTGTCTTCAAAGTAAGCTTCAAGGATACATCAGCTTGGAAGTTGTTATACTTCAACTTGGTACATACTCTTGGTGATCAGTGGCACCGACTACTTGCGCCCATCTTCTTGTAGCGTAATCATGTCTCTCATAAGGCAGTTGAATCTTTCTCGTGTAATTCATGTGATGTGTAGAACTGGTGACCTTTCTGTGTGCAACTCCTAGTGAAGGTTGACAGTACCTTTTGCCTATGTTCACCGCAACAAAACTATTGAGATATCATGTATCCATACCTCATATTCAGCACTAATATATCATTCAATCATGATGAGACTGAGGACTTACGACTTAACAGTCGCCATTTCTCGGGGCGGATAATACATATCGAGATATGACGCAAAGGGGGTTAATTTTTGGAGGATGAACATACATTACGTGCGGCCCCCTTAATCGGGATCCTATTGCGATATCACAGGTGGAACAGCAAATTTTAGAGTTTCAGTCTATCTATTCGGATATGTGAATCATTTACCCATCAATTTTATGGTCTCGATTCTCGATAACTCTTAGCACCATACCAAATATGATAGGGAAGATCTTGCGCAAACAATAAGCAACCCAATGTCTTCTTGACACCTCCGCCCAGTCACCAACATCATGGCACATCCAATCGCTGCCTGTCAATACACACGTCGTCGCTACTGCTGCATCTTGCTCACCTTTCAGATTAGGATCTGTTCTAGAATCTCCAGCTGTCATATTTCGATGTTCTCTTTTGAAACATTCGTCATCAAGCTTGCATCATGGGCTACATCATAGTGGGATCTAAGATATACTGGAATGGAGACACTCTAAGCGAGATTTGAGTGTGCCGGGTGAGGCTAAATGAGTCGAAAGTAATTCCCATCGTTATTATCTAGAATGTAGATGTCGATTTTTCGATAAACGTGACTCTCCTGTATACACCATACCCTCTTATAGCAGTAGTATCGGGTTCGATTTACGCTCACAAACATTTGCCCCTCACTGACATGGCCATCAAAGCATCAATTCAGAGACATTTCTGCTTCCGGCTTCGTAACCAAGCGATATTCAACTTATCTACGATCAAGTGTACCACTTTTTAGCACTTTATGCGTGACTCTCCTCTCACTAATTCCAGCTTTCTTGATTTTTCACATACAATCACGTATGTGTGTGTGGTCCATTATGCGTGAGGGGCTAAAATTTCCCGTAGCGCAGGATCATGAGCCTTTCCTGGGGGCAGCCGCAGAGTAGTAAGTTGTAACTTGTAACCCGTCAAATTAACAATTACCTTTTACCCTCTCTGCTTCGTTTGTCTAGAGCTTCCACTTACTTCTGCATCAAACGGATTCCTATCCCAGTCTACGAATTCCCAATTCAAACATATCTCCGTGGATTGCTTCTAGTTATCGAGTAGTATGGCACATCATGTTTCTCCACTCTCCACCTTTCAAGATCTCTTTGAGGCCTTTGTCTCGCTGCTGGCGGCACCAGAGGCATCGGCACTCTCATCCTCGGTAACCTCAACAATCTTCTCCTCCTTATCCTCTTTCTTATCCGAGGAAGCAGATGGGGCTGGGGCTGGTGTACCGGTGATAAGGTTCAACATAGAGGACATCACAACCAGGAGAACAACAGCGAATGTCACTGAAGCACCGGCGTATGCGGCAAACTCCACTGGCTTGGTGCTCAATGTGTTCACTGGGTCAGCAATGAACTCTTCAACGAACAATTGAGCTTTGGTGAAAAAGTCCAATCCGTCCTCAGCTGGAGAGTCGTTTGCCTTGGCTTCAGCCTCAGCCTTCATATCCTTACCAACTTCCAAGACGGCATCCTGCTCCAATTCGAACTTTGGCTTCCATGTGGCATTACCCAAAAGCTCAGCCTCGTCAATAGAGTGACCCAAGTAGATGTTGTCAAACAAAATGTTTCCATCCATGGACCACAACTCGAAACCAATAGCTCCGATAGGCTCCAAATTGGAAGGAGTGGCGTCATGGTAGTAGTTAGGGTTGGCAATCTGTCTTGGCTTCCACTCGCCCTGGTAGTTAGGGTTCTCAATGTATGGCTGGGTCCACTTGCCCTTGTAGTCTGGGTTTGGGATCATTGGTGGCTCCCATGGACCACACCCATGGTTCTCACACTCTGGGTTGAATACAAGTGGGGCGATCCACTCTCCATCTTCCTCGTCATCCCAATCTTCTGGTTTCTCAGCCTCTGGGTCTGGAATGTACTCTGGGGTGTCCTCCTCCCATGATTCTGGCTTAACAGCCTCTGGGTCTGCGACCATGTATGGGGCATCCTCATCCCAGTCTTCTGGCTTCTCTGTCTGTTCAGGATCTGGGATTTGTGTTCTGTCATCCCAGTCTTCTGGCTTCTCATCGGTTTCGTCGTCAACCTCGGTAGGTGGGTCAAATGCTGGCTTGAAGGCACCGTCGTCGAGCATGTTACCAGCTTTCACGACATCTCCGTTGATTCTGATCTCATAGTCCTGGTTTGGCTTAATGATCAAAGTGTAAAGGGAGGTTGTCTTCACGGATCTAACCATTGTGTGGGATTGCAAGTGCTTCTCCTCGTACACACCAGTGTGAGGATTCTTTCTTCTAACGATGAAGTGGACCTTGTTGGACTGACCACACTTGTCTGGACCGAACATTACCTGGTAAGGAGTGTCGTTGTTGAATTGGTTCTCAGTGGTTGGCTGACCATCGGCGGAGAGCAACTTCACGTAGGCACCACCACATGTGAGACCGTCCTGGAGCTTGACCTCGTACTGCATGACCAAAGTATTGTCATCGTTGACGAATGGTTCTGGCAAAGTGGCGTGGATGGCATGGTGGGCAGCCTTAGTCTTCAAGACAAGACCCTTGTCGCCCTTGAAACCTGGGAAGATGGTTGGCTCCTCGACAGCCCACTCACCGTTGTAGGAGAACTCGTCGTTCTTCTTGGCCTTGGAGATCTTCCACAAGTTAGCCCAATCTTCGGAGTCAAACTGCTCGAAGAATGAGGATGAGCTCAGCTGGGACTTGTCGAATGGGGTGAACTCTGGGTTGGAGTTCACAGAGTCATCGGCCTGGGCGAGAAGCGCAAGGGCGGCTGGGACAGCAATGGTGGAGAATTTCATTGTGCTAGGATGGTTGATCGAGTCGGAGTCCAAATCGAGTTACCGCTGTGTTGAATTGAAGTGACGACTTGATGACAAGAAGAGGTGTTCCGCCCTCCATTAAATCAATCGTACGTCCGAAATCGCCACGTAAACTGGAGAACCCCTTGGAAGCACATCGAATTCGCGCGTGGGCTGGGAAGATGTGACGCAGTGCTACATAACGCGATAATGAGGTTCCCCATACTCAAATGCTATGCTCTAGTATACATTGGGTTCAGTTGTATTCAGGCTTCGACCTCATCAAGCAAAGCGAATGCGTTTGTCGTTGACTTGGTCTCCTTCTTCTCTGAGTCATCTCCGTTGTAGAAGTCGTCAACCATCTGGTCCTCAGTTGGTTCTGCTGATACCTCAAGGGTGGCAGGAATGTCAGCAGTAGTCTGTGTTGTTGTGGTAATCTCAGTCTTGGCCAGTGTGTTGATAGCGTCCCAATTCGACTTTCTCGCTGTTTGCACATATTTAGCTCTTTCTTTACTCTTTGTGATCTTGCCTTCAAGTCTGTCAGCCAACCCCATTGCTCTCTCGATTTTTTCCTTATTGAGATTCGATACCTGTGTGTTTCTCTTTTTGCTAATCTTGTCCTTGTTCTCCTTCTTTGTGAGCTTGTTATTCAGCAGATCTTCATTCTTCTTAGCGGTAGCTCTGATGATCGCAGAAGTCAAATCAGTCTTCTCAGCACGAGGCATTTTAGCAAGAGACTTAGCCTCAGGCTCATCAATCTCATTTCTTCTTGCTGCTCTGGAGTGTTTGGAGACTATCTTTAGGTTAGTTTCGAGTTATACTGAAGGAAAATAGGATCAGCTTACTCTTCTTTGCCATCTTGGTATTTATAGTTCGTTAATGAGCTCGATATTACTTACTTCCAGCATATACGGTAGTTAGTCTAAAGGGTGGAAATTTTTCGTGATACGGGATGAGCTGTGGGCCCTACCGATAAGAAATATATGGTGTACGGGTGTCTAGGATAAGTACTCGCGTAGCTCCACATGGCCCTCGAGAGATCTGAAAGGATTGACAGAGCGACTCAAAACACACTTGGCCCATTGGGCTACAATTGTCCCTGAAACCATCTATACAAGTTACCAAAGATGTCAGCGCCTAGACGTTCTGCTAGAGTGGCCGCCAAAAACGGTACCAAGATCGAATCTCTTTCAACTGCTAAGGTCACGAAACCTGCGGGAACTACCAAATCTAAGCCCGCCACCAAGAAGACTGCTGAGAAGGTCGAAATGTCGAAAGCTGCCAGCTCAGAGTCCAAGGAGATTGAAGTCGGTGATGAGATTCCAGATATTACATTGGTGAACCAAGACGAGCAGGAATTGAACTTGAAGGAGCTCGCTAAGAAGAACGACGTTATAGTCATCTTCGCCTACCCAAAGGCATCAACACCAGGTTGTACTCGTCAGGCATGTGGCTTCAGAGACAACTTCAATGACATCTCCAAGAAGGCTCTAGTGTTGGGTCTCAGTGCAGACTCTCCAAAAGCACAGAAGAACTTCCAAACTAAGCAGAAACTTCAGTATGATCTCTTGTGTGACACCAAGAGAGAACTCATTGGTGTTCTTGGTGCCAAGAAGTCTCCAACTGGTATCAAGCGTTCCCATTGGATCTTCCAGAAAGGTAAGCTTGTCGAAAAGAGAATCCAGATCTCACCAGAGGTGAGTATTAAGGAAGGTAAGGCCAAGGTCCTAGAGTTGACTGCGTGAACGCAT
>JAKVQR010000438.1:0-10834 GCA_030462915.1 Petasospora meyerae
AAACTACCACATAGACCTGCACAGAACTCGTTGGACAACGACTACGATGAAGCCATGGCAAGATTAGGACATCTTTTAAGGGCTTTCAACAGTACCATCAAATCTTATCTCACCCGCAAAAGATGTCCAATCAGAGACGAAAAGACGAAGACCGATGGGAGTCGGAGAGTGAATCCGAAGAGGAAACTTCCATGGAGACCACAAACGACGTGAAGACAGAAGCCATCGAACAACCAGAAGAGCTCAAGGCTGATAACCCCCAATCTACAGTACCAACACCAGAAGAACCAGAAGACGATGACGCAGATGTTCGACAACTCCGAGAAGTTGCCAGACAGAAGTATCTCGATAAGAGAGAGCAGGAGAAATACATCCTCCTACAACAAGAGATTGCACATTTCGAAGAGGACATCGACAGGTATGGATGGGAACAGCTAACAAGAAGGGAACAAGAAGAGTACCAACACAAACGGGAAGTGCTACAACTGATGCGCTCCAAGAGAGGCGAGGATGCACAACAGATGTATGCTATACCAGAAGATTACACCACGGATAGGAAGAGAAAAGAGTCTGCGTTGTTTGCCAAGTACAGGGACGCTGAAGGTGGACAAGTCGTAACCGAGCAACAGCAATGGGAAGATCAACAGTCTGCAATGACGAAGAAGCTCAAGATCGCACACCCGGATGAGATCGTGGCTCCTGGCAGTGAAGAGTACGAGTACGTGTTTGACGACACGCAGAATATCGACTTCATTGCAGACGCAGTGATGGACAAGGATCCAAACAAGGACTTCAAGAGGCTCGTTGACGAGGAGGAGAAACGCATACAGAGCATCGAAGAAGTGAGGAAGTCTCTCCCAGTGTACCAATACCGGGACTAGCTCCTCAGTGCCATCAGAGAACACCAAGTGCTCATCATTGTCGGTGAAACGGGTTCCGGTAAGACCACGCAACTGCCACAGTACCTGTACGAAGATGGATACACCGGTGGAGGAACGAAGAAGATTGGATGCACACAGCCACGTCGAGTCGCCGCCACGAGTGTTGCTGCTCGTGTTGCCGATGAGATGGGTGTGCGATTGGGCCAGGAAGTCGGTTACTCGGTGAGATTCGACGACAAGAGCAGCGAGAAGACCGTGGTGAAGTACATGACCGACGGTATGCTGTTACGAGAGTTCATGACGGACCCGGAACTCTCCAATTACTCCGCGTTGATGATCGACGAGGCGCACGAGAGAACTCTGAGTACGGATATCCTGTTTGGTCTGTTGAAGGACATCGCCAAGCACCGTTCAGACTTGAGAATCCTCATTGCCTCGGCCACGATGAACGCACAGAAGTTCAGTGAGTACTTCGATGGAGCACCGATCTTCAACATCCCCGGAAGACGTTTCCCAGTGGAGATCTACTACGCACCACAGCCAGAGGCCAACTACGTCCACGCGGCCATCTCCACGGTGTTCCAGATCCACACTTCGCAGGACATCAAGGGAGACATCCTCGTGTTCCTAACCGGTCAGGACGAGATTGACTCCATGGCGGACTCTCTCAGCGAGGCAGCCCGCAAGTTTGGCAAGCGTATCAAGGAGATGATGATCTGTCCCATCTACGCCAACCTGCCACAGGAACAACAACAGAGGATCTTTGAACCGACACCGAAGGACACGCGGAAGATCGTGCTGGCCACCAACATCGCAGAGACGTCGCTTACCATTGACGGGATCGTGTATGTGATTGACTGTGGGTTTGTGAAGGAGAACGTGTACAACCCACACACGGGGATGGAGTCTCTTGTGGTGACGCCGTGTTCGTAGGCTGCAGCTGGACAGAGAGCAGGTAGAGCAGGTAGAGTTGGGCCGGGGAAGTGTTTCAGACTGTATACGAAATGGGCCTTCCACAATGAACTGCCGAAGAATCCTACCCCGGAGATCTTGAGGACGAATCTGAGCAGTGTGGTGTTGCTTTTACTGAGTCTTGGTATCAAGAACCTGTTGAAGTTTGACTTCATGGACAAACCGGCGAACGGGAACCTGATGAAGAGTTTGGAACTTCTGTATGCGTTGGGTGCACTGAATTCCTAGGGACAACTCACCAAACTTGGAAGACAGATGGCCGAGTTCCCTACAAATCCAATGCAGGCGAAAGTGATCCTGTCAAGTGGCACATATGGATGTGTCGAGGACGTGATAACCATCATGGCGATGCTCGACGAGTCCGGTGCCCTGTTCTACAAGCCCAAGGGGAAAGAGACCATGGCGATGAGTGCCAGACAGTCCTTCACCAAGAGCTCAGACCACTTAACGCTTTTGGAGATCTACACACAGTGGAAGGACAGTGGGTACAGTCTGCAATGGTGTTGTGACCATTTCGTACAGAGCAAATCGTTGATAAGAGCCCGCAATGTGAGAGATCAATTGGAAAGACTGTGTGAAAGAGTTGGTGTTACACTAGAGTCGTCGTCGACCAGTGAGAAAGCTGACAACTCGGGGAACAAGATAGAGAAGGCAATCGCATCCGGGTACTTCCCCAATGCCGCACGTCTGTCTGCAATGGGTGACAGTTACAAGACACTCAAGAGAAACCAACAGGTGCACATCCATCCCTCGTCGGTGTTGGCCAAGACGAAACCTCCTCCAAAGACGGTGATCTACCACGAGTTGGTGTTGACCAGTAAAGAGTTCATGCGGAACATCCTGCCTGTGGACGAGAGATGGCTGGGAGAACTCGCCCCTCACTTCTTCAACAAGAAAGAACTGGAGGAGATGGAGCAGAGAGCTAGAAAGATGCCCAAGATGAGGAGGTGATGGGTGGATGGCTTAAGTGGCTATATATAGGGTTAGACCAAGAGAACAATGGTCGCGAACACGTTTGACTGACGCGTGAACTAAACTTGTAAATAAAAAAAAAAAAAAACCACACGAGGGAATGTGGGATCAACTTACACGTGAAGGCAGCCATGTCGAAAGGAGGGAAAGACACCCTCAGTTGGACGTAATCTGTCTTTGAAGTACAAACACACAATGGACAGACAAATGGATCCCTCGTGGTTCAATTAGGCCCAACAGCAACAACACGGGGAAGAAAGCAGAGAAGAAGACTCTCCACAGGAGGACCAATTTGAAGAACCTTTCACACAGAGATACCCCTCTGCTGCTGAACGGCTAGTACGGAAACGTATCATCGAACAGGATAACGAGAACACCAAGAGGTACCACTCAGATGTTTTGCTGACCAGTGACGACGACCCGACTCAGCATCTCCAACAGCACCAAACACCCTCTTTGTACAAGACTTCCTCAAGACCTTCAATTGCATCGTCTGAGTCCGTTTATTTCTTCCACCAACAGAGAATACCAAGCTCTCCACCTCTCCGTGTATCACAACACACTGACATCCCAAGCTCCCCGCGGTTTGTGGATGACGATGCCACCCCTGAGCCGAGAGACTTCCAACATCATCAGTTGTTCACCTCCTAGGCAACCATGGTGGCTGATTACCAACACGACAACCAAGACTCAGATTCAGATTCGGACCTGAGTATCGACTTCAACATCAACAGATTGAATAAAGTCCAAGGGTATGTGTCGAGTGACTACCTACAATCAGAACCGACCTACCATCAGGACACCGAGAGAGAGGAAGAGCTCATACAAGAGGCACGTATTCGCATCGCAAGGGCCATTGAGGACGCCGTTCCAAGCGTGAATCTCGAGAGCATGCATTTGAAGAGCCTCCCTGATGACGTTGAAGATCTGAGAAACTTGGTGTGTTGGGGTGTGAACGGTGTGGAGGTGCCCAAGATTGAGCTGTTCGTTGCACATAACAAACTTAGGGTATTACCACCTTCACTGTTCAACGTCTCCAACTTAGCGGTGTTATCGCTCAGAGATAACAAGTTGAAGAAAGTGCCCGGGAAGATTGTGCATTTGCAGAAGTTGGAGTCCCTCAACTTGTGTGGTAATGACATCAAAGTGTTGCCATACCAGATCCTGAAACTGCCGTGTCTTCAGTCTCTGTTGATAAGGCCGAACCCAAACCTGTTTGAACTGAACCAACTGGACAGCTCACATTACCATAAAGTCGGTGAACCTTCCCCTGATCAGGACAAAGATGTGCGTCGGTTTGTGTCCAACTTGAAATGGTGTGACTTGCCGGTATCCTCCTCTTCACAGTTCCAAACTTTCAACGACTGGGAGATGTGTGAGAAAGTGTCGCCATTGCCCAAGTTGTCTGAATTGGCACTGAGGAAGTTCTGTCGTTACAAAGTGTCGTTGACAGAGACACACATGTGGAAGAGAAGCATGCCCGTGCAACGACAGATCATGATCACAAAGGCGCTACAGAAGGGTATCTATGAGGAGACGTGCTCTGTGTGTGATAAGATCACAGTGAATCCGATAGCCAAGTCTCTGGAATGGTGGGATCTGAAGAGTTAGCCACTGGTTCCGCTAAGAAGAAACTTTTGCTGTGGCAACTGTGTGAAAGTGTGGCTACGAGACGTGGAACAGGCCAAACAAGATGCATAGTAGTAGTAGTAGTAGTAGTGATAGAATGGAATAGATTACATACCTGTGATTCTCATCAATGCATACCCAACGGTGATGACCACCAAGTAGGCAATCACCGAAGATGGAACACCTCTAGAGATGAAGTTCCCCACTGTCAAGTAACGCTCGCCCAAGTCATCCACCAGGGAAATGGCAGTGACATTTGGGAATCCAGAAGTTGGCAATCCCATCGCACAGGAACACAAGAATGCAGAACACATGATGAGCAAGTTTGGATGTGGGTCTTCCAACTGTGCACCGATCTCAGCAACGAGTGGGACAATGATCAATGCGGCAACTGTGTGGGAGACAAACGTGGCGACAACGAGGATCAACGCACCAAAGACGGTCATGATTGAGAACAAGGAGAGGTGTTCCACTCTTTGTTGGATGGCCATTGCGATGGTGGCGAGAAGACCCGATGTGGAGACGGCCTTGCCCAATGCGATACCACCCATGGCGAGGATGACGATGGTCCAGAGGAAGTTGTTGAAGTCCTCTGCGGTGAGCAATCCTGTGCCGAAGAAAAGAAGCATTGGGATGATGGAGATGATACCCATCTCACCAAAGACGCCTTCCAGCTGGTGGGCAAGACACCAGAGCACAATGGTACCCACAGTCACGGCACAAACAAACCACTGTGTCTTGGTGAACTTGTCATCCAGCGTTCTGATTCCGGCAATGGTGACCTGTTCGTTGGATCTGAAAGTCACAAGGAGGAACAACCACACGAGCACAAGTGAAATAACAGACACTGGGATGGACACCACGAACCATTGGCCCCATGAAGGCTGTGGGTCCATGATCCCAATGGAGATGATGTTCTGTGGAGATGCGATAGGGGACGCCATTCCTCCGATGTTGGAGGCCAATGCGATACCCAACACGAGCTGTTTGGCAAAGACGGAGCCACGAGGCAGAGTTCTTAGGAGAGACTGGATGATGGAGTAACACAGGACAGGAGCAGCAACGTTGGAGACCCACATGGAGACGAACAGCGCAACGGACATGATTGTGAGGAGGATGACCTTAGGGTTTGTGCCAGCCTTGGAGAGGATGTAAGTGGAGACGACCTTGGCGATGTTGTACTTGGAGAGAGCAGCTGCAAGAGTGAAACCACCAAGAAGCAACATGATGACGGACCCCCACATGGCACCAAGGATGAACTTCGAGGCGTCTGGAGGTGGCAATCTGTTTCCCTCGTCGTCCTTCAGCACGCCGAGAACGACAATCAACAACGGGACAAGCAACGAAGTGACAAAGAGAGGGATCGTCTCAGTGGCCCAGAGAAGCGAGGCACACACCAAGATGGCAAAGCAGTTCTTCTGCTCCACTTCGGCGAATGGTGATACGACAAGCAAGATGGCGGTGATGAGCACGATGGCACTGAGCTTAATGCCGTTCCCACTGATGGCGAATGACGATGCAACCTTCTCGTTCTCCTCACCGACAGCCAACACGTCCTTCCCGGCTTTCTTTCTTGCGAGTGTTGCGTTCTGTGCTTTTCTCTCCAACCCAATCATGTCCTTCCACACGGTGTTACGTTCCCACACGATGTGTTCTCTCAAGTGGAGTCTGAGCTCGGATTTGGCGGTCTCCAGGTTCCCGTTGGTGCACAGCTTGCTGTACATGGCGACGATGTTGTCGATCTTCTGCTGGAGAGCATCCTCTGTGTTGCCGTTGAAGATGTACGAGTTGAGCACCATACTCTGGAGGTATTCCTGCTTCAAAGCGGTGTTCAAAGACTTGTCGAACTTCTTGAGGATCTTAGTGAAACCTGTCTTGTTCAACTCCAGGTACGACTTGAGCTCCGAGGTGATGGTGAAGAGCGCAATGGTACGTCTCTTGAGTGTGATTCTGATATCTGAGAGCAATGGTAGGGCGTCTGTCCTTATAGAGTCGTAGTCGCCATCCCAGAACTCCGGAGACTTGGAACGTAGCAAGTGCTCATTGTGTCTGACTCTGTTGTCCAGCTCGTTGGAACCGGATCTGCCTCTGTAAGCTGTGATCTGCTCTTCTTCGTCACTATCGTTGTTGGTGGTGTCGATGTTGCCATTCCGCTCTCCATTCTAATTAATGGCATCGATTGCAGGAACACCAACGACACTTGGGTCTGAACGGGAACGCACTCTCCCCTGAGATATTCTGGACACCTGTGGCGTCATCTGTGTCTCGAAGTCGTTGAGGTCAACACACAACAACTCGTAGTCCTGATAAGCGGATTGCTCTTTCTCCTTGTAGAACTTGTCGATCCTTGCGAGTTCTGCGTCCAAGGCTGCACGGAACACCTCGGATGGATCTCTAGCATGTCTGTTGTCCTGTGATATCAAATAAGAAGACTCGGTGTCGTTTCTCCCCTGTGTGAGAGACTCCCTTTGCAGGTTGTAAATGAGCTTCTTCAAGTTGGAGTACGCGATGTACCGGGACGACCACTCGGGCACAGCGTTGAACTGCAAGGAGTGGGAGAACTTCATTGTGAGTGTCTGATAGGTGTCTCTATACTGTCTTCTAGTGGGAGGAACAGAAGGCTGCGTAAATTGTTGTTGACGGCCAGAAATGTCCAATTCAGCTGTCTCACTTATCAGGCTTTTTTCCCGCATGTGGTGGGTATCAAACGGGTTCGCGATAAATATGAACACACGTGGTACGTGTAGGAAAAAAGAAAAAAAAAACACATACCGAAGGAGAACCAAGGCTGCGTAACCGCGTAGTAACGTACCGAGTAACTCAAGTACCAACTTAAGACGTTGTTGACAGTTGACACGTTCTGTCTGAGTACTTTGGTGCTTGTGAGTTGACTGTCCACTATGCTGTAATGGTTTGTTTTTCTTTTTCATAATGTTGCAGTGTAAAATTTCTTGAGCAATCTGCCCTGATGTAAAAGGGTATGTTCATTTGAAGAGATGGCACTTTTGAAGGCCTTCCTTTAATAGATGTGGCTGGAGAATATTACCAAGCTCTCGAAGTTCAAGTGACAATCGTGACGGTACTGACCCTCGAAAGCACCGAATAGTACCGACTCCCTCTACATCACTGTCTACAGAAGGTGAGCACTTGAAAGACATTACTAGTACGCTGGCAAGGAGGGGTCCACTATGAATGATCAACCTTAGAAAGCATCATCTAGCATGTTCAAGTACTTATACACCATCCATACAAGTTCAGATAACCTTTCCCAGAAAATTTCTGTAGGGTTCAATATGCGCACTTACATCTCATATCATTGGGGTCTGATAAACAAGATTAAGCTGTCTTGTTCATCCAGTTGCGGAAGAACAACGCAATGTCGTACACGTACAACTTGCAAACCCATCTTTCATAACCCATCCACGCCCGTATCGATCCAACCACCCTTCTCCATAGACTCTCATACCGCAGTTGTCTCTTATCGTCCTCATACACGGTCTTCGCAGCGTACTGTGCCAAGATCAAAAAGGTTCTCTCTGGTCCCAATGGGTTCTTCAACACTTCGTCCAAGTGTCTAGTCAGATCATTCGTCTTGATGATCAACAACACAACACGTGGGATTCTGGACAGGATAACCATCAGATCTGTGAGCAAATCTCCCTCTGTCAACGCATAGGCCATCCTCTCACACTCGCTATCGTCCCTTTTCTTCTTGATGTCGTAGTTCAACGCAGTCTGGATGTCTCTCCCCGTCACTGCAGCAGCAAGGATAGGGAACTGATCATCGTCAATATTGGCAAACTTCTTAGCGTACTTCTTCATCGTTTCTCTATCCTAAGAGATCATGGCGATCCAAAAGCGTGCGTAGTCCGAACGTAACTGTGTAGGGACGTCTCTGTACAAACCATGATCGTACAGCACGATTTCAAACTTGAATGGGTTTAGCGGATTGCTGTTCTTAGGGTCTTTCAATCTGATGGCCAAGTTACCACCGTGTGGGTCACAGTGCAATGAGACGTTCTGGGTGAAGACCATGTTGTTGAAGATGTGTGATAAGCAGGATGACACTTCGGATCTGCTGATCTTGTTCTCGTCAATGTACTTGTCGTCATCGAGACGTGCACCAGCAACGTACTCCATCAGCAAGATTCTGTTACTGGACTTGTACACTTTTGGGATCCTCAACGCGGTGAGTGGCTGGAACTGTTGGAAATACGCATCTGTCTTGCGTGCGTTCTCTGCCTCGTTGTTGAAGTTCAACTCGACATAGATGGAGTTTTGCAATTCGTCACCAAGCCATACCAATGGATACTCAGGGAACACAACATCCAACGCCATAAACACAGTCTGTGTCAAGTAGACATCCAATGGGACAAACTCTCTTAGAGCCGGGTGTTGACACTTCACAGCGACTTTCTCACCAGTGGATCTCAAACGGGCAATGTGTACTTGTGCCAATGACGCCACACCCACAGGTTCCGGGTTGAACTCTTCAAACAACTCATCGATCCCAGCACCCCAATCATTCTTGAACATCGCATCGATGTCTTCCAATGACGACTGCGGGCATCTATCTTCCAAGACTCTCATGGTGTCACACCATTCCCTTGGAAGCAGATATGTCATTGCACTAACGTGTTGTCCCAGCTTGATATAGATACCACCGTTCTTCTCCAGTGCCTTCAATGTGATGCGTGCACATTGCAAATGACACTGTGATAATGCCTCTTGTCTTTGCTGTTTAGATTCGTACTGACGATCCAATGTGACTTTGTAATGGTAGAAACAGCGTATCGTTGCACCCGTGACGACGGAGACCCTACCAACTGTCAAGTACGTGTGTTTGACGAGATCGTGGAAGTTGTCATTGGTACAATAGGCCAAGGCACCCAGTGCGAGTGTACCTCCAAAGATGTACTTCTTACGGTTGTTGTGGAATGAATATTTGGTGGATGTGATGGTGTTGGATGCGTTGGAAGTGGAAGTGGAAGTGGAGATCCCCAGACGGTGTGAAAGAGGGGATCTTGGTCCACGAGGGATGGTCCGTCTAGCCAGATGACGGAACATCGTTGGGTATCTCTTAGTTATCGGACGGTTCTGAGTGGAGATACTGGTACGACATATGATGCTTCTCTCTTCATCGTTATTTCTGATCTTTGAAGTCGGCCCGGAGTTTAAACTTTCCACCTCCCATGACGGCCTCCCCACCTCATTTTCCGGAGCTGATCAGGGAGTCATGGTGGTAGTATTGTGAGTTCGAGTTCTGCTCATGGTATCTTTTGAAATCATTTTAGGGTAAAATACATATCACTTGAGTACCAATCCAAGCATTTGAAGTCAAACAAAAATCACATACAGTCTATTATAAAATCTCAGAATATCAAACAATCAAACAGCTGACTCACCAACTTTCTCTTGAGTCTGTTCTTCCCCTTCACTCTCACTATCAATCATTGTATTCTTACTTCTCTTCTTGTCTCTTCTCTCAAAGAGGAAAGCCACACCAACCATCAACATACCAAACACACTCAAACATGCCGTATAAGTGAAACCTTTGAAGAACTTTGGAGCGTCATCCTGGTTGAAAGTAAGCATAGGTACCCAAGCACCAGTGACATACGCCGAGGTGTTGACCACCACAACCACGAAATTACGCTTCATGTCATCATGATGTAACAACGTATTGGCCCACGAGAAGATCAAAGGCTGACCCATCCAGATTGGAATCTGTTGGATGAAGTATGCGGCCCAGTGGAGTCCCCTTGGGATGTCCCAAATGGCAAGAAGTAGAGATCCAAAGCCAAACATGATGAACATCAACACCAGTAAAAATGGGGTCAATCTCATCTTGAAGAAATCGTTGATGTATGCAACAACCAGCGTAATGGCGATCTAGGCACCTGAGATGATAGTTGGGTAGTTGTTGTAGTAGTAAGAACTCAACCCGAGGTCTTGTTTCATCCAGAGTTGGAATACCTGAGAGGTACCCGGTTGACCACAGTTGTTGTACGCTAAGAACATCAATGGGAAGACAATGATGTGCCATGTGTTGAAGAAGGACTTGATCTTCTGGAAGGTGTACTTCTCACGGGTGTTCAACTGGGAACCTTGGCGGCGACGGCGTTCCAAAGCCACCAGTCTGTCTGTTGCTGAGAAGTACCACGCGTTTGTAGTGGAAGGGGTGTTTGGGATGGTGAAGTAAGTGTACGCGGAGACTGGGATAGAGATGGCCATGTCCAACACGAACATCCATTGGAATGGTTTGAGATGGTGTTGAGCCCATGGTGATTTCAAGATGGCTTGTTGTAATGGACCAGAAGCTAAACCAGCAGCTGTACCGGAACAGGCAAAGAACGCAGCTCTCTTGGAGATCTCCTTCT
>JAKVQR010000439.1:0-10596 GCA_030462915.1 Petasospora meyerae
AGTCTTTACAACTTTAACAATTCTCTCAATCTCTTCTCTCAGGCTTCACCATCACTGTTCAGGTAGAACCAGCTTGATCACAGGGAGTGTTGTTAGATATCCTGGGCTCTAGCACGTCATCCCACCATATAAGTGGAATCTCTGTAACTGCCACTAGTTATCTTCCTCTGCTCTCAGACCTTAGCCTTCATCCACCTATGCAACGTGAGTTCATTCTCTTCTGTATCTCTCTCTGATGTAGATGACTGTTCTTCTGACCACTCTGCTGACTTGTGCTTCACTGAGGAGTTCTTGTGGTCTTCTGTTCTCCAATTCCACATCCATGGGAAGTACTTCGTCTGATACTAAGTGTTTCTGTGATCTATTTTTGAAGAGAAGCGTTTCTCAAGTTCGCTTTTGCACTAGTTAGATAAGAAATGCCACTAAACTACCTTAATATCGAACTTGGTACACCTATAGACAACACCACAGCTTCAATAAGCCTATTAACCGACTTTAATCACTACAGCTCCCATTTCTAAGGAATTATCAGGTTTAATTAGATCAAAGGGTAGTTTGATGAAGAGTACACCAAAACACCTTATCTCAACACCCTTACACCACATATCTGGAGGCGTCGAGGTGTCTCAGATGCTATCTTCTCTACTGGCTTGTAAAGCCTCTTCATCACAATTGAGGGACGAAAACTCAATCATGTGAAATTTCATAATGTGGATGTATTCATAGAAGAGCTAGCAGATTTGCAGTCCTGATTAATGTTTTATTCTCAGTTTATATCAAGTTTGCGCTGTCATACTTAGGCAGACGCTGACATCATTACCCCTAGTTATGTAGCTACTTTGCGTAGGATCGTTGCTGTTGAAGAAACACTACCCTACCAGTACTGGATACACGATGTTATCATGTTACCTGCCATGTTTCTCAGACGAGGTCCAGCATACATAAAATGAATAGCCATAGGCCAAATATATCAGGTGAGTGGTGAAGCTACCAAGAGCCAAGGGGCTACAAACAGATTTCGTAAGAGTCATGAAAGCACATTGACATTAATATACAATTGTAAACCTGAAACAACCAAGCGTGTGCAGCGCCATTTAAATAAACCATTCATCAAAGCATCCCAAGAGTCATTAAACAAAGCGTAAAACAGCTCAGTTACCGAAACCATACAAGGTACGGCCCTGTCTCTTCAAAGCGTAGACAACATCGAGAGAAGTAACAGTCTTTCTCTTAGCGTGCTCTGTGTAGGTGACAGCGTCTCTGATGACGTTCTCCAAGAAGGACTTGAGGACAGTTCTGACTTCTTCGTAGATCAAAGCGGAGATACGCTTGACACCACCTCTTCTGGCCAATCTTCTGATAGCTGGCTTGGTGATACCCTGAATGTTATCTCTCAAAATCTTTCTGTGACGCTTAGCACCACCCTTTCCAAGACCTTTTCCACCTTTTCCTCTACCAGACATTGTGTTATAATTATTTGTTGTGTGTAGTTAGGATGGTAAGATTAGAAAGGACACACAGCAGGATGTTTGAAAAAAGTGGGCGCTGTCCGGAATATATACTTTTGCCACTTCAACGCCCTACGAAAATCACGTTTAGAGGCTGTGAGCCTTACATCTACCAAGTCAAGTCCTTCGCGAGCCAATCATGTTGCTCCGTTGTGTCTACTGTTTGTTGTTCTGGGGGGAAGGCCCTCGGATCCCAGCGCTCATGCGTATGCGTGGCGCTGTACCACTGCTGTGATGATTTTTACTGCGAAGATGTGAAGTTTTCAGAACGGAAATATGTGGTGCAGCAATTGAAACCATGATTTCTCGCGAACGGTGCGCTCAATTTTGTATGTCCAGGTTGACGTTTGGAACGAAAACGATGCGCGACAGTTCTGAAGTTTACACAGCAAGAGCGCGATGTGCGTGTAATTTTCAAAATGACAGGCATTTCGCTTTGTGGCGCGATCGGATACTTGGGACCACGTTTTACTCAAAACAATGTGTAAAGGTGGGAACGGGCGGTTCAAACTTTATCAGTACGGGCGCGCGCGACATATCCCGCAAACAGCGCAGATTTCAGCATAACGAAATGTGGCATCAAAGTCAGCTGTGAATTTTAAATCTTTCGCGGACCAATGAGAACGCTTTATTTCGCAGCACACACAGCCTGCTTTGTTTTGTGCGGTGTAAAGTCGTGACACCACCACCCGCACGTAATCGTTTGCGCGCAAGATATATAAACCGGGCAATCGCCACTTTTGTAATTCCGCTTTACCATCAACATCTGTTATCTGTCAACCCATCCACAACACACAACAATGGCCAGAACTAAACAAACAGCAAGAAAGTCTACCGGTGGTAAGGCTCCAAGAAAGCAGCTCGCTTCCAAGGCTGCCAGAAAGTCCGCTCCAGCTACCGGAGGTGTCAAGAAGCCACACAGATACAAACCAGGTACTGTTGCTCTCAGAGAAATCAGAAGATTCCAGAAGTCTACTGAGCTTTTGATCAGAAAGTTGCCATTCCAGAGATTGGTGCGTGAGATTGCCCAGGACTTCAAGACCGACTTGAGATTCCAGTCCTCCGCTATTGGTGCTTTGCAGGAGTCCGTTGAGGCTTACTTGGTCTCTCTCTTTGAGGACACCAACTTGGCTGCTATCCACGCTAAGCGTGTTACCATCCAGAAGAAGGACATTCAGTTGGCCAGAAGATTGAGAGGTGAGAGAAACTGAAGTGTTTTCTTGGTCGCTTTTCTTCACACACAGTTTGTTCATGATTTATTGATGGTTATACTTCGTTTGGTTTTCTGAAAGAAACGGTTTTTTGGGAACTTATAGGTTTTTTAATGTATATTAGGTAATGCTTTATGACTGAGATTGACTCTCATTTGGTACAACATTTGGATTGTAGATTTTGCAGGTAAGTAGCTGATTGTGGCTTTAAACTTTATGAGTTGACTGAGGAAGTAGTATCTTCATGGGGTAGTTCATTGCACACCCACCCTCTATTATCGCATGTTTCCTCCGTACCCACGTAGCTACTACGTACAACGTACGATCCATAGGGTATCCTTCCGTTCACTTTATCCCCTCTAGGCAGTTTTGAGTACTTGTTGAGCTTGATCACAGAGTGCTTCAACTTCCGCCTATCGCTGGTTACCACAGTTACCCGCAATTATCAGGATATTTATACCGCTTTAGGAAACTCCGTGCATGGGGTAAGGAGTAGGTTAGAGAAATGTTACTTGTTCAGGATGGTGAGAACGCATCTGATCGTGTACGATATTTTGAGATGAGGTTGTACTTAAGGACGTCTCTTTGTCTCCATACTATGTTGGGATCATCATCCTGTAATCCTATAGAAGGCCCACATAGCATCGCTACCTACTCCCTGAAACATCACACGAAATGGGACTCATCACCAACGCCGTTCACTCAGTGGCCAGCACTTTCCCAGAAGACATCCGTCTTGTGGTATTAGTGCTGATCGGAATCGCATCATTGGTATCGGCATACCTTTTCTACACCAAGAAGTCATCGAAGAAGCCATTGCCTGCTAAGCTTGCCAACAACAAGAACCGCAAATGGGGCAATTGGACACCAGAAGACTTCAAGTTCCCTACACCACCTGCATATCCTAATTGGAGCATCAAGGACACTCCACCTATCCCATACAGAGCATTCAAGCAGAAATACAACGTGACGATGGGTATCAGAAACATGAAGAACGAGGAGTGGATTGAGTTGGACAACGAGTGGGATAAGTTCCACCAGTTGAAGTTGGAGAGAATCAAGACCAAGGGCACCGAAGTTTACGGAACACTACCAGAGGCATATGCCCCAGCCATGGAGTTGTTGGAGGAGTTTAGAAACTACTTGCCAGCCAGATACCCAAGCCTTTTCCAAAAGACACCAACAGGAATCAAGAACTTGCACAACGGCGAGGAGTTCAACACCGTGAATCCAACTATGGACCCAATGCTCATTGCCGCCCACTTCACCCAGGACGATCTCGCCATCATGGTGGAGAACGAAAAGGGCGAGTACGTGCTGAAAGGTGGCTGTATCATGCTTGCCGGCTTCTGGAGACTGAGAGACAAGATCAACATGCCATTGTCTGAGATCCACACTTCAGGAGACGTTCCTAAGTACAACACACATTTGAAGAAAGGTATGGAGAAGTTCTTCCAGAGAGTGACACCGGAGCAGTCTGTGGTGAGAAACAACTACTTCATCCAGATTGACGACAAGCTTGACTGGTCCGAGTCCATTGGAGACGAGAACACCGAGGCTGTTGGCTGGTACACCGCCAAGGCGGCCACTAGCATTGACCAAGTGTGGTACCGTTCCGAGAGACAGTCTGTGAGACGTTTGCCATTGACGGGAGCCTGTGTGTTTACCATCAGAACGTATTTCTTGCCTATGACGGAGATGTGCAAGGAGCCACACGTTCCGCAGAGACTGCTGAGCGGTATTGAGAGTTGGACCGAAGACGTGCAGGAGTACAGAGGGTACAGCGTCTTTGCCGATGTCTTGCTTCCGTATTTGAGGGAGAAGGTTGCAGAGCAGGAGGCAATGGGATACACCAAGGAGACCGACCCAGAAAATTACCCATTCTGAAGATTGTGGGATCTTTCATTGTTTATACTTCTATTTATGCATATAGTCTGGCACTATATCGGATCAAAAAACTACGATATCGAGTTCTCCGTGTGTGTGTGTGGCTTGTAGAGAAGCGTGGCTTGGAAATCGAGATCTCCGCGATCTTGATGGAAAGATCATCAACAGATTGGCAACGATGGAGACTTCAGGCCAGTCAGTGGAACATAGCGGAGACAACAGACGACAGATAATGGACACACGATCTCGCCACAGACAGCTGATACTTCTGGCATTCATATCATTGAAACTGCTGCATGTTTTCATCCTCAGTATCACACCCACGCAGTTTGACCTTTCCACACCAGGGAACACGTTGTTGGAAAAGACAGTGAGATGGGATGCGGTGTACTTTGCCTCACTGTTCAAGAATGGACCGAAGTTTGAACACGAGTGGGTGTTTGGTCCACTATGGGTGTCATTGGTACAAACGATGGCCTCTCTCACGAAGACAGCACCTCTATTGACAGGCCTCATCGTCTCGAATCTGTGCCAACTGCTTGGATCACTCGTGATGTACGAATTGACATCTCTTGTGTTTACAGGGTACTCTGAAATGGCACTCAAGAGTACTGTGTTGTTTATATGGAGTTCTATGGGTATATTTGGCACTGTGGCATACTCTGAAAACTTTGCTGCTCTGTCATCTTTGATTGGTCTTTACCTCCGTCAGTTGTCCATGCAGAAGGAAGGTAGATTGGTCCAGTATCTATTGAGCTGTGTCTTCTTCTCCCTAGCATACCTCACACGGTCCAACTGCATCGTCTTGGGTGCCATTTATCTGTACGATTTGTTGGTTCTGGGACGGAAAAGGGCACTACCGGGTGGGATCACATTGGGGGCTTCTGTGTTGTTATCGCTCTACATCCCCTACAAGGAGTTCTGTCCGGGCAGACCATGGTGTGAGTCTTCAATCCCCTCATTGTACTCCTACGCACAGTCTCAATATTGGAACGTTGGATTCTTGAAGTACTGGACCCCAAACAACTTGTTCAACTTTGTGATCGCAACGCCTGTTGTGCTCCTCAACCTCCAGGCAGTGAGAGCATTTTTGCACATGAAGACACTACAGCCAATTGCTATATCCACCGTGATATTCCTTGTTGTTGTTTTATTATTTGCACACGTCCAGATTGTTGTGCGGATCTCGTCTTTCTTGCCGCTACAGTTTTGGTATCTGTCGCAGGAGTTGTGCCGAGGAAGGGGTCGCTATTGGGTTTTGTACTTGACGATGTGGATTCCTCTCCAGGCTGTATTGTACGCCGGATTCCTACCACCAGCATGATGGTGAGAGATTTATAGAGAAATTGATTGATATAGTACTCCCAGTAGTACCCCCGAATTTACGGTTATCAGTGTGCAGTAGCCGAGACCCTTTTATGTGTGCCATCAAAGTCGCGGCAGCTCCCTGTTCAGTGCTCAGCCACCCTACGATACAGTTTGTTTGGGGAAAAATAATTGGTGGTGGGGAGCAGATCTTTCTTCTTTCTAGCAACGCCACTACAAGACTTTCAATTATCATTTGATATCTACACCACTTGTGAAGCACGACACTACCATCGAAAAGAACCACCACAGATGCCTACAATACCCGAATCGCACAGATTGGAGAAGAGATTGTGGTGTTATGGCGAGAGCTGTAACAGCACATGGACGTGGGCCAGATGGCTTCTCTTTGTTCTCTTCATTCTTGGGCTGATAATGCTCATCTTCAGTGCCCTACGTATCAACAAGAGAAGAGGACAACAGGGGAGAGATCCGATTGTGGGAACAGCGTGGATCACACCTCCGTCGTACTACCAATCACAACGCAACCAAGGACAACAGGAACCATATGTCCCACCATACTCAGAACAGGCCAACGACCAAGACCTGGGATACTACGACAACCAGGGAAACTTCCACGCCACTAAGGCCGGCATGGCTGCTCAACCACCTCCATTGGAAGCATACACTATGACGCATCTGGTGCCTGATCAGACCGGTGTGAGTGCGCCTCCTCCAGTACAACTCACAGGACAGAGTCCACCAGTAGACTTTGACAGACAGTTTTACAGATACTATGGCACTTCGTCATCGTCGCAGTCTCCCCTGCCACCTCAAACATCAGCATCAGGCACAACAGCAGCAGCTCAACAAGACAACACTGAGGAGGAGTTCACACGTCCTGCTGGTCCACCTCCGGCACATCTCCGCGGGTGAATGGGGTCTGGTACGACTCTACAGTGTACATTGTACGCTTTCTAGTTTTTGTAACTGTAATGATATGATGACAAGACGACTACTCTGCTGGTGTTTTGACCTATAGCTCCGCACAAACTCCACATTTAATGTAAGCTCGAGTGCCAACTCTTCTCCGGCGGCTTTTGTAGTGGCAAAAAAATAAAAAGAGAGCCTTATCTACGGATCGGGTAGGACTGCGCGCGGGAATGTCTCTCCGCACTACTACTACGTACTATGGGCAGCGCTTCTGCTACAGTACTGCTCATCGTCGTCTGCGCTCTCCTCGAATGGCAGAACCCGCCGAATCCCACTTTTGGCTCCGTATATAAGGTAGCAAACCGCCACTCTCCCATTTGATCTCATCTCATCTCTTCCCCCGACTTGGATGTTTCAGAGAGCCACTCGACTGCTACTATTCACCCGCAACCTCCACAGAATGGTCACCCCAACATTGAAGAACACCAACTTGCTCAGAAAGGGCGCATACGTCAACGGCGAGTGGGTCACCGCCGGTACCCCATTCGACGTCACCGACCCAGCTACCGGTGAAGTCATTGTGCAATTGCCAGACCAGGACCTCTCAGTGGTGGACGAGGCCATCGACGCCGCCTACACCGCTTTCAAATCCTACAAGAAGACCACCCCACGCCAGAGAGCAACATGGCTCAGAAACCTGTACAACCTCATGGTCGAAAACCAGGACGACTTGGCCAAAATCGTGTCTTGGGAGAACGGTAAGGCCTACGCCGAGGCTCTCGGTGAAGTCAAGTACGGTGCCTCTTACTTCGAGTGGTACGCCGAGGAGGCCCCAAGAGTGTACGGTGCCACCATCCAGCCTTCCAACCCAACAAACCGTGTCTTCACCATCAAGCAGCCGGTCGGTGTGTGCGGTATCATCACCCCATGGAACTTCCCATCCGCCATGATCACAAGAAAGGCCGGTGCCGCTCTCGCTGCCGGTTGTACCATCGTGATCAAGCCAGACTCACAGACCCCATTGTCCGCTTTGGCTCTTGCCTACCTCGCTGAAGAAGCTGGGTTCCCAAAGGGCACTTTCAACATCGTCATCTCCCACACACAGACACCAGCTTTCGGACTCAAGATGTGCGAGTCTCCAAAGGTGAAGAAGATCTCCTTCACCGGCTCCACAAACGTCGGTAAGATCTTGATGAAGCAGTCCGCATCCACATTGAAGAAGTTGTCCTTCGAGCTTGGTGGTAACGCCCCAGTCATCGTGTTCAAGGACGCAGACATCGACAACGCCGTTGTACAGACAATTGCCACCAAGTTCAGAGGTTTGGGACAGACATGTGTGTGTGCCAACAGAATCTACGTCCACAAGGACATCCTGGAAGAGTTCGAGACCAAACTTGCTGCTGAGATCTCCAAGTTCAAGATCGGCCACGGATTGGACCCTAACAGCACACACGGTTGTCTTGTTAACGAGCGTGCCGTTGAGAAAGTAGAGGATCACGTCCAGGATGCATTGAACAAGGGTGCAAAGGCCATCTTGCCAGGTGGTCGTCGTCCAGACTTGGGTGCCAACTTCTACGAGCCTACGTTGTTGACCAACGTTACACAGGAGATGAAGGTCGCCAAGGAGGAGACCTTCGGTCCATTGGGTGCCCTGATCCCATTCTCCACCACCGAGGAGGTTGTCGAGTGGGCCAACGACGTCAACGTTGGTCTTGCCGCTTACATCTTCACCAAGGACGTCACCACATACTACTCTGTCGCTGAGGCCCTCGAGACCGGTATGGTGTCATGCAACGTCGGTGTTTTCACAGACTGTGCCCTGCCATTCGGTGGTATCAAGGAGTCCGGTTTCGGTAGAGAAGGTTCTCTCTACGGTATCGACGACTACTTGGTCATCAAGTCTGTCAACATCGGTAACATTCCTACTCTGTGAGTGGTGAACTAGCACTAATACATACCTTATGATCACTTGGATCCCTTCTTCACTAGATCGTCTCCCTTGCGCCACTCGTTGTTGTGGAGCGTCATAGATCCCGGGTAGATTTCAGGGAAGTACTTGCTGTACTCGTTGAAGACCCACTTTCTGTCACACCAGTTACTCTCCACGGGCAACTCACTCTTCATCTTCTCGGCAACCAGCTCGTTCTCCTTCCACACACGCACAACGTTGAGCCCCATAAGCTTAGCAATCTGCTCTTCAGTGGCATTGGTACGCTCCCAAACTAGCTTAACAAGATCTGGATACTTGGAAACGTCCTCCAACTTCTCTGGGCCTTTTGGAATCCCATCAAAGTCAGAGCCGAACCCGACGTGGTCCCATCCAATGAGATCAACGATGTGGCAGATGTGGTCGACGGCATCCTAAATGGTAACACTGTCCTTCCCCTCCTGTTGCAAGAAGGCAGGTAGGAAGTTCACACAGACAACACCACCGTTCTCCTTGACTCTCAACAAGACATCGTCTCTCACGTTTCTCTCGTGATGGCACAGTGCCCAACTGGAAGAGTGGGAGAAGATCACCGGGGACTTGGTCACGTCAAGAACATCGTGCATGGTCTTGTAAGAGACGTGGGACAAGTCCACAAGCATACCCAATCTGTTCATCTCCTTGATGGCGTCCACACCATAAGAGGTAAGACCTTTGTCCTCCTTACCGGCAGTCACGGAAGAGGCAGCGGTGGCGAATGGGTTGTCACAGTTGTGAGTGATGGTGATGTAACGGACACCCAAGTCGAAGTACTGTCTCACCACAGCGAGGGAGAGGTCCACCTGGTGCAAACCTTCAACACCCAATGTGATGGCGATCTGCTTTCCCTGGGACTCTTTGAAAGTCTGCATGGCCTCGTCAGAGGTGTGGACAAACTTGAGAGCATGAGAATAGTCCTGGACCAATCTCTTTGTGACGTCGATCTGCTCCAAAGTGTCTCTCACTGCAGAGTTGGCCTTGTTGAAGTCCTCATAGAGATAGTCCTCGTCTTTACACTCGATGAACACGGAGAAGAACTGGATACCGATCTTACCCAATTGCATACGTTTCAGATCGGTGTGAGACGTGAGCCAGGAATCGAAGTTGAACTTGTCGCCGTTCCCATGGAGCTCATTGTGCAACTGGACACGAAGAAGATATGGGAAGTCGTTGTGGGTATCAGCGATTGGCACTGTGGCTGTGAGTTTCTGGAAGCGTTCATCAATTGTCTCCAAAGTCATATTGTTCAATTGTTGTGTGGTGTTTAATTATAACAATGATCTAATCTCTCATGATAGCAGATTGGTTCAATTGTAGAAAAAAGAGCGGAGAGAGAGCAGCACAAACTTTATATACTGGGACGAACATACAGCGGTCGGACATTGGAAGTTCTACAGTGTACTCCGATGAGATAACAAATTCCCGCTCCGGTTACGGAAGGTGGCGGCGCAGATAAGACCAAATTAGGGAGGATGATGATTATAGCCATCAAAAAGTATTCAATGAAGACATTAGAGTGATCATGGGATACATCTTCATGTATGGGATCTTCTTTTGAGGTTAGATAAAGATTATCATGCCAATTACGCCAAGTTTTTTTGGATGTAATTGATTGATTCTGCTTACCTAAGCACGTTGAAGAATCACAAAGACCACTATTCACCAATCTGTAAAGTGTTGGCTTGTTTGAGGATGAATCGATGAACCTATGACAGATTTGGTCATTGGTTAAAGAGGAGAACAAGATAAGATGACTGACGTGACGAGTTTCAAGTGAGGGGATTCC
>JAKVQR010000440.1:0-10580 GCA_030462915.1 Petasospora meyerae
AATGTCGAAAAAAGGGAAAAGGAGCGATTGGGAAAACCCGCACTGTAAAAGGAAATGATACAGGTCTGCGAAAAAAAAAAAAAAAAAAAAAAAAAAAGAGAGAGAGAGAGAGATGGAGTGTTACCGGAATTTTATCCATGCCGTACGAGATGACCAGAATGACCCAGTTGATTCAAGCCTGAAAACTCTAGTCAGCCAGTAGATATCACTTCTGACGATTGATTTGCCTCCAAAGAAACAGAAGATGTCATTTGATCATACACTGTGAGTACCTAAAATCCGCTTGAAAAGGCGATTGCACAAGGCAACATACCATTGCCTACGATAAACGAGATACCTTTAAGATCACCATCGCTAACTGAGGTCACCTCAGAGATATTAGAATTCCATTTGAGACCACAAAGCAGTCCACTATTGCCAAAAGGACGCTGGAGCCAGATCCAATTCTCAGACCGGACGACATCAAGGTAAGGTACCTCGTGGAGGAGAACGACCTTGTCATCCGTTTCGAGGCCGTAAGCGATCGTACCCTCCGAGTCGCAACATCAAGCGTGCTGGAATCTTTGAAGACCGTGATTGAGACGATCGATGAGTTTGAGAATGTCAAGGACGAGTATCTGTAAACAAGGGTAAATAAAAGACGTCAACTATAAATCAAATTCACTCGTAAGCCCTGATTTCCGAGCCTCTGACGGTGATTCGTCATTTCTGTAACTCGCCCGATTCAGGCCGCACGAGCTCGTAGTATCAAAATTTCCTCCCACACAACGCGATAGTCCGAAACTTCACAGCCATCAAAACTCACCACGAATCACCAACACTTTGCAACCACACCACTCTTGTGCCCAATTCGTACCTTCCTCACGTACAACTCACGCCTGGGCGCCTAAATCGCTACTCATCAGTATCAACACAGCTGTCCTTCAGCAACAGCTTGTCCTTGTTGTTTTCCCTATTTTTGCTAGTGCCCCCCTTCTCGCTATCGTGCGACGTCTCACGCTTGAAAGATTGCGACTTTTCCCCGTTAACCGACCAACCGCTGATTCATCGCCACTGCCTTCACCATTCATCATCACACACACACATCGCCTCAATGGCTGAACATCAGCAGCAGCAACACATCATGGATGGAAATGGCACCCAACAGTTGCAGTCTCAGTCTCAACCGCAGCAGTTGTCCCAGCAGCAGATCTCACAGCTATACTCTCAAAACACCACTCAGCAGAAGAGGCAACACTCCAATTCATACCAAATGCCCACAGTGTTGAAGAAGACTGTGACACAGCCGAACTCACCCGCTGCTCTTTATCCAATACAGGCAGAGTCCGGAATGGCTACCATTGGAACAACAACACCTGCTAATGGCTACATCAACTATGGGCTAGATCAGAAAGCGCCAGTCATGGTCCCAAGTATGATACTACCGCAACAACCGATGGTTCAGCTCACTCCACAACAACACCAGCAACAGCAACATCAGCAATAGCAGTAGCTACAACAACAGCAGCAGCAACAACAACAACAGCAACAATTGTACAATATCCAGCAGCAAGTTCCTCAATTCAAACCAGCATTCAACATCAACGTACAATCACCAATGCCTCAGCAACTACCAAAGGGCGCTAAGCTTGGTCAGACGTTCCTCGCTCAATCTTTCAGTAAGTCCAAGACGCCAGAGATTCCAGGTTCCCCAAGTCTGTCCCTAAACAGAGCCAAGTATGAAACAACAAGCTACATTAATGATGATCGTACGGATGCTAACGATTATGATGTTAGCTCTTTTGCATATGCCCAAACTCACTCCACAGCACAAATTCCCTCACAGTCTCAACCTTTATAGCAGCAACTGCCATCACGCCAAAGTGCCCCACATCCGTCTCAACTACCACCTCCACAGTTGATTTCTGGAACTTCTTCACTAAGAAACACACCAACTGTGCTCATGAAGGAACACAATGCTGAATCACCTGGATCAACCATCTCGGAGGCATCTACAAATCCAACAATCCCTCCAGCTCAGCCTGAACAACCTATCAACAAACTCTCAGATCAAGAACAGAAGTTGATATCAAAGCTTCAGGATTCATACAAGACCATCATCAAGCTGGAAACACAACTACAACGCAAATGCGCCGCACTCAACTTGCCTCAGAGGATTGACCTCACTGAGATTTGGGACATTTACAACGTGGACATCCAGCTCTTGAACGCCTATTTCGACTTCCTCGTGTACACTATGGGTTCAGGAAAATCTGGTAAGCAGATTGTTGATACATATCGTATCCCAAGAAGATTGTGGGTATACGGCATTGTCACCTTCCTGGATGTCTTGAAGAATATCGTCTCAATCTATGTGGAGCATGACATCTGTTCAAGCTTCATCGGTTACGCCTTCAATATGCTCGGTGGTCTCTCAGGGCTCGAAATGGATGGATGGCTATCCGAGAAATTGGGTGATCTGTCCCGTATGGCAATTGCGCTGTATCCATCTCGCCACATTGACTGGAAGATTAGTTCCGAGTATTGGTATAACTGTGCCATGAAAACACAGTATGGATATGGTAAGATCTACTATCACATCGCCACGGTACAGCTTGACAGTCTTGATGCATTGGTGAACATCGGTAAGAGTGTGTTCTGTCGTGACACCTTTGTTCCAACACCACAGTACATGAGAATGGTTATCGAAAACATCAATCAGAGAAGCTATGTGGATTTGCCTGTCTTGGATTTCATCAAACTGCACAAGATACTTCTACTGGGTGAGAACATGGTTGATTCAGAACTGGACAAACTTATCACGTACTATGTGGGTAACCTTGGAGTTGATAACAACTGTCTTGAGTTCTTTGTGAGAACACACGGTGAGTTCACTGAGATCATCGAGGCTGCGGAATACTCTCAAGACAATGACTATGAGAACAAGTTCCAGTTCTGGTTCCAGAGAAGTTCCTCCTTCGCTTTAGTGAACATCTTTCAAGTCATTGGGTTTGGTAACTCTGATAACCCATTCGCAAGACTATTCGGGTTGCTCAAAGCTTTGAATGAGAGAAAGCAACGCAAGGAGAAGAAAGAGAAACGCAGAAGCCAATCAGGCCAGCAAGTACCTGATGACGAAGTTGAAGAGGATGGTGATGCAAACAACGATAAGGACGATCAGTTTGGTGATCTTTCGGTGGAAGAGTGGTTTGCAACCAAGGCACACATGAACAAGTTTGCTGTTAAAGTGGCCACAAAGATGATGCAAGTGTACTTGAAGGGACCACTTATCACTGCTCTCCCCATGGTTTTAACAACGCTCTACTTCCTCGTTGCCGTTGGCAAGTCCATCGAGAAGTATCCAAACTCAAGACCATTTTTTGAAACCATCTTGCTCACAATCGTTCCTCTCAAATCCATTGTCGATTACCTGAATGAGTTGTTCACTGTGGTCAGAGCAAGCACTCCATTGATGTCCAAACTCAGATCGTACGACCAGGAGTTCTTCAACGGTGGGTTCTTGGACCACTTCGCCACCAATGAAATTCTTCCAGAAGTCTGGAGATGTTGGGGATCTCTCTGGTTTGATGCAATCTCTCTCAAGACTGATTATAGTTCTCCAGAAGAGGCTGGTATCCAAGGAAGCACGATATCAGACATTCCAGTTGGTGGAGCCCGTTATGACAAAAGACTCAACGATGAACGTCTGATCAGAGTCGTGCTGCTCGCTACCTACATTGCCGACAACTTTGACTTTGGGTTCAAGAGATTCCAAAACTGTATTTTCGGCATTCATGTCACTGAAGTGTTACGTAACCAGCATTTGGATGAACAGTCAGTCGAGGCTGTGAAGAAGGCGAACGTGGAGATCTTTGCGGAGGCAAAGACTTTCGATCTGGTGGAGAAGCTCGAGTTGAACCCGGCATGTCAAAACCTCCAGACTGGTGGATCGACCTACCATTGGATGAACCTCGAACAGCCGAGCCTCCAGGCTCGCGTTATCAACTACGCTGATAACGATGCTGATTCTGAGAATGAAAGTGACAGCGATCAGAGCCATGACTATCGTGAGGACAATGACGTGGAATTTGTTGAAGGAGACGATGGAGAGCCATGTGCTGTCATCGATCATATCAGTTCAGGTAACGCAAGTTACAGCACAGCGCACCGTGTGAAGATCACCACAACTGACATGGGTGTTCGTCTTGCCAAAGCTGCCACTTTCTTCGTTCTCGATACTAACATGTGGTTGAAACACTGTGGTAAGCTCTACAAGTGTTTGAAAAGTAACCTGTTCAAGCTTGCAGTGCCATTGGTTGTTTTCCAAGAGCTGAGATCTTTGAGATGCTCTGCAGATGCAACAGTTGCCGATGCCGGTACCAGAGCCGTTATCACACTACGACAGCTTGGTTCCGAAGGATTGTTGATGCCTATGAAGATGAATGGTACAGAGACCTCGACGTTGAACGATGTGGCTGACTTTGAGAACAACAAGGCTTGGATGCACAGCATCGATGATACTATCATCAACTCCACTAAGCTATTGAACAGCAACCTCGTAAGCGCGTACCATCAGTTGAACCAAACAGGATTTGACGATGTTACATTGACAGTATTGGTCACTGAGGATCGAAACATGAGACTCAAGTCACGTTCCAAGGGTGTTCCAGCTTTCCAGGGTAAATGGTTCTTTGACGTTGTTGAGGCATTCTCCCATGGCACTAAGTGCACTAATTAACCGGTGTTTCGTTAACGTTTAATAAATATGCATGACTATATCATAATAACTTCATAATAAATACCACTAAGAGTACATTTTCCATTTCCCCAAAACACTGAAACTTTTGACAAGTGCTACCATGTCTCCCTGTTTCATTCTTTTGGCCCTGGAACATGTAATGGGATCTGCTCTGTGATTGAGTAGTAGAATCTCTTCGGCAAACCCCGTTTGCAGACTGCTGACTCTTGCTAAGAGCAACATATCGTTGAATAGAGAAACATCCATGATTGAATGTGTTGCGGTCTTGGAGGTTTCCTCTGTGCCAGCTGTCAGTCCCTGTTGATGTAGCTTATACCATTTGTCAAGCTGGACTATAGGTGTTTCGGTGTCGTGGAGAAGTGAATTAGGGTCCGATGCGACTTTGATGTTGAACGTGAAAGGGTTGGAGACCTAAGGGCTTCGCAGCTTGAAATCTCTCTGGAGGTTATCGGTAATGATCTTTCTTGTATCAAGTGTTCTACCTTTGTGTTTGTTGCTCCATGTTCTGTTGGCCTTCAATCCAGAGACAGGAGTGCTGAATATAGACGACTATGTGTTCTTGATGATGTCCTTGTTTGAGTTGACTTTATGTTTCTTGAAGCTTTGTGATGGCGTAGCTAACTGGGTGATCCTTGTTGAATCGTGTGCTGGTTTCCTCTTGTGGAACTTAGCTGGTGTCTCTCGAAGCAGTTCACTGATCGGCTTCTTCTATAAAGGGGTGCTGCTGTTGACGATGTTGATGTTTACATCTTGAAGCACGGTGTTTGGGATTGAAGTAGTCAACAGGAGCCGGGTCTTCTCTGCATGTTGTTCTGAGTATTCGTTCATGGATCCTTGATTACGTCTTTGTGAGCTGGTGCTTGAAGGACTTGAGTGCTAGCACTTCCTGACTCTATTCAATATTGTTCACTCATGAGTTGTTGTTGTTATTGTTGTTGTTGTTGGTTTGTTTATGCGGTGGAGTCGCTTTGGCGATGAGTCGTAGTAACCGGGTCAACTACCAGACAGCATTTCTTTTTTCAGGCACACCGCACACGCACTAAATTCCCCGTCTACGACCGCCCTTGAGCTCTAGTAGCCCCTTCCCCCGTACTAGTTTCTCATTGTGGAAGCTTAGGGTTGAAGAGGAGAGGATACTGAATTTGGCTGCAAGGAGAATTTGGTTGCAAGGAGAATCCAGTAATAGTAGTCCATCATTGGGGTCATGGTATTTACAGCTCCCGCTTATGTGCGCTCATGTTGACCCAGAGAGACAGCATTAGTACGCTGTAAATAAAGAAGCTTTCTTATCAAGTCCAGGCAGTTCTGTACTATGTAGTAGTCTGTATGATAATTGATTCAAGAGTCAGGAGTCAGGACACTGGAGTCACGTTCCAATAACAACTTACAAGTTGGCTGTGCACTGTGCAAGTCACTCTCTAGACTCTTATGAGTCTTATCTCCTGTGTCCGGCAAGCCCATGTGTAGATGTTTGAAATGAGTGGTTGATGTAATCCACAAGACAGCCCCCCCACTGTGGAATCTCCATTATTGTCTGTTCATTTAACATTTCACTCGCCGATTGCGTCCGTTAGGTGGGCAAAAGCTAGTTTAAACTTCACACCTTTCCCAAATATTCACTAGATTTAGACAAGTACAGAAAAAGCAAAGGGTGGTGTACAATTCTCTATTCTCTCAACACATATTAATTTAGCTCAGTACGAGATCTCCCTGCAATTTGACGCGGAGACCTGAAAAACCTCGATCAAGATCTTTGTCTTGCCACATGCTTACGATGAGAGACTGCCAAATACGTCAACGTAGAAGGGCGTCTAAGGTCCAGCCCTCGAGACGTACGGCACTTCCTTGCTCGACTAAACCTTCTAATTTCGTTCAGCGATCTTTTCAGCTAGGTACTACTAAAGTATATGCTGGGTTGGTGATGACACCTTGAGATTGCAGTAGTAGCTGGTGTAGTCATGTCACCAACATTATTACGCTCCACTTTGCTGAAGGCTGGAGAATTTTGAAATAGCGTTCCCAACATCCACTATATTCAAATCTATGGACCATGGCAGCTTTGAAAATAGTTAGCGGCCTGGCAAGCTAAACTTCTTCTGAATGCTGACAGGCTTCTAGAAGCTTTTTTTTAGCCCGGCAGTGCTCCTTCTTTTAAGCGCCATACGCTGATACGACACACTTTGTCGGCTTCGACTCCAGAAAACATAGACTCACCTCAAATAGATGCATACCCTGGCATCAGCTTTGTTGTGGGACTCTCCCTGGTTGTTCCAAAGTATGCAAATTGGCTGTAGTTGGTGCTAAAGACAATTGGTGGGTGCATGCAAAACAGACAAGTACCCAGGAAGACTCCTATAGATTGGCTTCATCCAGCAGCAACCCACAGCGTGCCCTACCTCGCAATTTTAGCCTTGGGCAATGAGCATCGAGATATTTAGTGGAGATAATCTGCTTCTCCTGAGAGGTGAAACTTGGACACACACTATGGAAGACTTGTAGGAAGTCCAAGCCACACTAGGACTACAACTCTGGAGCTGTCTTTTTCGCACCCAGTCTTCACTCCTCCAGTCCTACCGTGCCCACCCACTTGACCTAGTCTCGGTCGCTCGGTACATATACCACGGAGTACAACTCGGCCCTCGACGCCCGCGCTACGTAATTTTAAACCCGACGACGACGTTGCTTCAGTACTGAGCCTGAGAGAGCGTTAAGGTGTTGGATAAACTTTGGAACACACGCACAGTCTAGGCCAATCAACCGTCAACACCCCACCCCACGGCTAGAGTCATCACTCAATTCCATCAGTGAGGTTGCCAACTTCCCCCATCGATCACTTTCCCATCTGACTTCGCTTGTTCCATCCACTTACTTTAACTACACGGACCAGTGTTGATATCGACGTACCACCACTTTCAGAGCCTTGAGTTTTTAGTGATCAAGCTGCTTCTTTTCCACCTATACATCCCCATCCCATCGACACATAGAGAGGTTTTTCTTTTTTCTTGTCTATCACCTATCACCTTCTTTTCTCGCTTTACAGATGTCTCCTCAACCACAACAGACCGGTCTCAACGGGCAGACCAGTAATGGGGCACAGGTAACAATCAACGTGGAAACTGTGGACCAGCCCCGAAAGGAGGCAAGCAGCCCACTCAGCCAACCACAGGAACCAGCACATGTGCCAAATGACACCATCAAGCTCAAAGAGACGAAGAAAGAGTCCGCACTGCTATCGAATCCTAAAGGGCTGCACACTGCCTTCATACACAAGCTGTACAGCATGTTGGAGGATAAGGATCTCAAACACCTGATATGGTGGACACCATCAAACGAGTCTTTCATCATCACTCCAGGTGAAGAGTTCAGCAAGGCCCTTTCTCAGTACTTCAAGCATACAAACGTGGCTTCTTTTGTTCGTCAGTTGAACATGTATGGGTTCCACAAAGTCAGTGACGTCACAGCTGTACATGCTGAATCCAACGACGTGCCTACTTGGGAATTCCGTCACAGCTCTGGATCTTTCAGAAAAGGTGATATCGACAGTCTCAAACAAATCAAGAGAAGATCCTCCAAACATACATCTGGAAGAACGGCCCATCTGGATGGGTCCCTTTCAGACGCCGAGACAAGCTCTGAGAGAAGCAACTCGATCACTGAGATGCCTACAGACCATGTCCCAGCTGATCCAATGCTCAACGTGAGATTGGCTGAATTGGGTCATAATCTTGCTGCCCTGAGACATGAGCACGCCCGTTTGCAACTCCGTTACGACACCGCCATTGCCGATATGAAGAAGACAAATATGGACATGGTGCATCTTTTGGAGATCATGCAGAGGATTGTCTAGGTGAACTCACAATAGCAAGAGCTCCAGGGTAACAACAATGGGCAAAACAGCTTGCAGCATGCCGATGACGATGCATCTCCTGGACATCAGCAGCCAGAGTACTCCTTCCAAGATGTCGCTAGGGACATCGCTCAGTTCAAAACTGTTATCATGCAACGTGCTGCTTCTAGAGACTTCAATGAGTTCTCCGTTCCCTTCTCACCTTCCTACCAGATGGATCCTGCTGCAAAGCATGGCGGATAGATTCCACCTCCTCCACCTGTTCACCAACAAAGTGGTGCTCCTTCTCCAGCAGACACCACAAGCATGAGCCATGAACCTGTCAGATATCAGAATCCATATCCTTACCCTTACCCACAGCCACAATACCAACCATTCCCATATCCACACTCCGGAACCCCTACTCCTCAAATGCAGTCTCAACAGCACTACCAGCAATAGCAAACATACCCACCAGCACCACAGATGGGCATGCACTCCCCTCATCAATCGGAACCACAGTTGGTGCAGGATCCATTCCGTACTGACAGAAAGTCCTCAAGATCGTCTCAAAGATCACGGAACATGTCCATCCTTTGTGACCCACTACAGACATATGGTGGACCTGTGATGTCGCCCTCTGCCCAACACTCTGGTCATGAATCTGTGCAGAGCTACTTCCCAGACTACAGATCTCTTCAGCCGAACGGGAACACAGCTTCTTCATAGGGGCCTCCTCCACCTCCCAACGCTGGAGGTCAACCGTCATCGGCCCCTCCTTCTCATGTTCCTCCCCCACGTATCCAAACGCCAGAGCCTCAACCAGTTAGCTACAAGATGTCACCTGTCGCTCCACCAATTGGTTACAGAGATCAACGCGCAGGTTCCTTCCCAAGCATTGCACCCGGAGTGCAGAATGCCTTACGTGGAGAAGGTCTGATGCAAAGGAAGAGACATAGCTCGAACGACGGTTTGGACTTCAGATCAAGGGACAACCCACCTCGAAGCTTACCTCAACAGGAAGCTAATCCACCACCATTTGTGAACCAGCCAGTACCAAGGAAGTCACTAAGTGCAACGAACATCAGTGATGTCAAGAATGCATCGACCAATCCTGGTGTATACTCCTTGTTGAACCCAGAGAGAAGATACTCGGTGTCTCAATCCGCCAGCGGACAGCCATAGGCGAAGAAGCCTAGAGCAAACTGATTCCACTTGTTGTGCATAGTGTTGATATCCAAAGACTAAAGTGCAGAAGAGTTTACTGTGATATAAATGTATAGATGAACTGTATTATAACACATGGCCAGCTTCTATTGTAATTCCCCGTGTTTGACTGCGTTCTCGGTAAGGTCGATGTGTGTCCTCTTATTATGGCGGCGGCCGTTCCTGAGCGGCACGTGATCCGAACATCCGTACCAAATCCGTGAAATTCCATAAACATCCAAACATCTCCGTTGTGCTGGTGTACTGCCTCGAGAGCAGCCCCTAGATACAACCTCGATAAAACAATAAATTATGAATCTTTTTTGGGGCCGCAAAATTTACCAATAGGGTATTATAGGTACTATAGTAGTCTAAACTGCATCACAATGCGAGATTTTGATACGTTTGATTGCAAACTTCTGAGAAATCTCAGATTCTCGAACTTATCTTTAAATTCTTTACTGTTCGAATCTCATCATCTTCACTTGAAATTAATTAATTTTGCAATATTATTTTTAATAGCTCCCGTTTTGGCCTTAAATCCAATTCTATTACCTCAAAACTGTATTACAAAAGTTATCAAGGTTCTAGAAGATCATATATACCCAAAATAAGTGCCTTTAAAAGTCATTTCGTGAAAACATATTACATAAGCACGTCGAAGCTGCTCAAAGACGATTTATCGAAAAAATTGTAAAGTGTTGGCTTGTTTGAGGATGAATCGATGAACCTATGAGAGATTTGGTCATTGGTTAAAGAGGAGAACAAGATAAGATGACTGACGTGACGAGTTTCAAGTGAGGGGATTCC
>JAKVQR010000441.1:0-10289 GCA_030462915.1 Petasospora meyerae
GTGCGTAGACCAACTACGACTTCTTCGAGGCCTGGGGACCATTCTTCGAGGCCGAGGCCAGATTCTCCAAGAAGCAGCCAGTGCCATTGTTGGGTACCATCGACTCCACCAAGGCCGAGGTCGAGGCCTTCTACGCCTTCTGGTACAACTTCGACTCCTGGAGAACCTTTGAGTTCCTTGACGAGGACGTCCCAGATGACTCTGCCAACAGAGACCACAAGCGTTACGTCGAGAGAAAGAACCTCGCTGCCAGAAAGAAGGCCAAGACCGAGGACAACAAGCGTCTGATGGACCTCGTTGCCAGAGCCTTCAAGGAGGACCCACGTATGAAGCTCTTCAAGGAGGCCGAGAAGAAGGAGAAGGAGCGTCTCAAATGGGAGCGTGAGGCCGGCGCCCGTGCTGAGGCTGAGGCCAAGGCTAAGAAGGAGGCCGAGGAGGCTGCTGCTAAGAAGGCCGCTGAGGAGGCCGCTGCCGCTGCTAAGCTCGACGCTAAGAAGAGCAAGGAGGCTGCCAAGGCTGCTAAGAAGAAGAACAAAAGAGCCATCAGAAACGCCGCTAAGGACAACGACTACTTCGGCGACGCTGCCCAGGCCGAGGCCATCGACTCCGATATCAACTTGCTGATCGAGTCCTTCGACGACATGAAGTTGCAGGAGGTTGCCACCAAGGTCACCGGTGTGGACGCTGCTGCTGCTAAAACTGCCATCGACGAGGTTGCTAAGGAGTTGACTTCTGCCGGTAAGCTCCCAGCTGGTGTCTTGAAGTACTTCGTTTGAGTTTTCTGACACTACATAGACGAATACAGACTGACGATGAAGTAAAGAAGCAATCCGTAGCATTGGATAAAAGCTTCACTAGTTACCAGACGATGGAGACCTTTTTGGAGAACGAGTAACCGACAATCACACCCACTCCCAACACGGCCAGCGTGCTGGTGACCAGTCCTGAGCGATCAGCCTGACTCTTGAACATATCCCAGGTGGCAACCATAAAAGCCCATAGACTGGTAAGGATCTTGAATGGGGACCCCCTTTTGCGACGAAGCACCAACTCAACGTATGGTTGATCGGGCTGTTTGTCAAACGAGGCGATTGCCTCCATCAGATCATTCTCATCCTGGATATGGATCAGATCACCTTCCTCGTCGTAGTACAGGATGTCGTACAACTCGTCCAACTGATCTTCACATTCAATCTTGTCAGAGAGCTGTTTCTTCAGCAACGGTAGGAGTTTGAGATCATCATAAAGCGATACACCACTGCCCAAGGTCATCCCAATTTTGTGAGACGCATCCATGTGTTCATCGTAGATCTTGAATACCACACTTCTCCGTTTCAGATAGAAGCTCATTCTAGCTAGGGACTCGGTGGATGGAACACGCTTGTAGCGCACTGTGCTTGTAGGGGAACCTGTGAGTGAGTCCTTACCGTGTGTGTCTGAGAGACGGCGAGTTGGGATAGAGCCACTCGATCTGCGAGAGCTCGACTTCAACAGCTGGTTGAAGGAAGAGCGTCTTGATGTTGGCTGAGGGGAGTTGGATCTCGATAGTCTTGGGGATTTGCTGATACTGCTTTCCAAGTTGTACATCTCACCCGTCGACTTCTCCAAAGATGCCCAAAAGTTATCCCAAATAGGTGTACTGTCTTCGCCCAGTCTCCGTGTAACTGCCTCCAGTGTTGCTTTTGGCACCACCCCTTCGTTCAATTCATCTTTCTTGCTCAGTTGTGCCAACGCGGTGTAAGTCAACTCCAACACACTAACAACCGCCACTATGTCACCACTAGTTTCATCAATAACAGGCAAGTTAAGGAAGTGACCTTGGTACATCAGTCTTAGAGCTGCACTGACATTGAGTTTGGAAGAGGCAAACTCTGGACTCGATGTCAAAACACGAGCAACAGTACAGTGAGATGGATCGTACCCTCTAGCAAGCACCCTGAACACCACATCTTTACTGGTGAAGATCCCAATAACACGCTTCGAGTTTGAAGTACCATCCACTACCAACAGTGCTGTGGTTGAGTGCTGTACCATGAGCTTTGCCGCCGTGTATACGTCAGAGTGGGAGTCGATGAACACGGGGGTGTTTGACTCCTTCACCACGGAGCGCAATGTCGGAACATCCACCAGTTTACCCAACTTTTTCACGTCTTGAATGATCTTCTCAGCTTCCAACGAGCGAACATCTTCAAAGTCCTCCTCCACGTCTTTCAACACGGCGCTTAACTTCTATGCGTTTTGAGAGATGCGCTCCAACCGTAACATTGCCTGATGGAAACACCGGGTGATGTCCAACACGCCCTTGATATAACCATCATCATCCACCAGCGGCAAATGTCTCACACCTCTCTGAACCATCGTCTCCAATGCCTGTGTGATTGGCGTGTCCATGTGCAAACACAGCGGGTTCTTCGTCATGATGCTCTCCAAGGATGTAGATTGCGGATCCAACCCGCACGCAACAACCCGATAAGCTAGGTCCTTGGAGGTGAAGAGGCCACACAGCTTCCCATGGTCTTTCACCAACACACAATGGACTCGATGGTTGGCCATCTCGGTGGCTGCTGTTTGTACGGAGTCGTGAGGGGTGCATTCCAGGGCAGGATCCGGTCTCAGACTGAAGATGGTGGTAGACTTCATGTGACGCTTATCTGAGGAGAATGACTGGGCTGAGTGTGATGTCTGCGAGTGGGAATATGAATGCGAATGGGAGCTCATCTTTGATAGTATCGTGGAGTGAGTCAAGTCAGCAGATCTGGGACTTCAAATGGGATCGAAAGTGAACTTGAACGACTGTTCTTGTAAGATTCCAAAACTTTAAACCTGTCAATTTGAGGGTGGCGATCCTGTCATTTCGCAGCGTGTCAATAGGCGTGTTTATGTCAAACTTTCTTGTCACATTGCGGAATAGCGCCGCGGAGTTTCGGATATTCGGCTGATCTCCAAGTATGGTGATGGTTTTTAAAGCGTTTGATAGTCATTTATTCTTTAGTTCTACTCTATAGTACATTGTATACCATATATCTACCCTTTAGTACCCACTTCCTGAATTGTGTCTAGTTGAATGCCCCCAACTCAGCCGTCTATTGGTGGGATGAATGGCGGTGCTGAATTGTGGGGTCAAGATGGGGAATGGGGATAGCAATGTGGCCCGGACCGATAAATGGTTAGGAGCGAAGTTCATGGAGATTATCTACTCTGAAAGTTCATAGTACATACTAAACTCAACTACAAACTCGAAAAACTCAAATGTAGAATAAATTATGATCAACTATGATAAATTATGAATAGAACTAAAATATCACTCACAAGTTTCTGAAGTCGGCCTCAGTGATGTCGGATCTCTCACACATCTCGGTGAAGATGCCTCCCATCTTGAACAGGTTGTAAGGGGTATCAAACTCCTTTACTTCTCCCTTGTCAAGCACCAAAATCCTGTCGTAACTCAAGATGGTCTTCAATCTGTGTGCAATACACAAGATAGTACACTGAGCAAACTCCTTCACAATGGTGCTTTGGATCTTAGCATCGGTCTCGTAGTCAACACTCGACGTGGCCTCATCCATGATCAACACCTTGGTGTTACGCACCAATGCTCTGGCAAGGGCAAGCAACTGACGTTCACCAAGAGAGAAGTTGGCACCGTCATCCTCAACAACTTGGTCCAAGTGGAACTTGTGCAAAGTCTTGATGTTGGTACCCTGGCTGTACTCACCCAATCCAGTGGCACCTTCCTCCACAAGCCACGATCTCTTCAATGCATCCCAGAGTTCCATATCAGTAGCAGTGCCGAATGGATCCAAGTTCTTTCTGATGGTACCATGGAACAAAACAGGGTCCTGTGGGATAATGGACAACTTGCTACGCAAGTCTTCAAGACCAATGGTACTGATGTCTAACCCATCGATCTTGATACAACCAGAAGTCAACGGACTCACACGGAACAAGGCGTTCATGATGGTGGACTTACCAGCACCGGTTCTTCCACAGACACCAATCTTCTCACCACCACGAACATCAAAGGTAACGTTCTTCAGCACCAATGGGAGACCCTCTCTGTACGCCAAGGAGACATCGTCAAAGTTGATAGCACCAGATTCAGGCCATGACTGTCTTGGTTTCTCATCCATTTCGAATCCAACCTCCTGTGGTAACTCGTATGCGTATTCGAACAATCTCTCGACAGAGTTGAAATCGTTCTCCACTTGTGTGAAGGATCTCAGCAAGATAGACATCAAAGCACAGGTTTGAACCATGTATGCAACGAGCAAACCACTCGAAGCACCACTCACTTGGAACACACCACAGACACACATGATAGAGACAAATAAAGTCAACAAGCTGCTCACAATATCAAGTCTCAACGACAACCATCTCTGAGAGGCAAACGTGAACAAGTAGGCGCTATTCATTCTGTCAACCATGTGCTCGTATCTCATCTTGAACCTGTGCACAGAACCATAGGACTTGATAACCTTCATACCAGAAAGAGTTTCATTGAACAGCGAAAACACCACGGATCTGTTGTTGGCTTCCAATCTCTTGATATCCAAAGCAGATGCCTTGTAGTATGAGAAGATCAAGTAGTAGATATATCCGGCAACTGGAACGGCAATGAGGAACCATGGGATGTAACATGCACACATGATCACAGTTGCCACAATGGTGTTGACACTTGTAACGAGCAATCTCAGCTGTTCAATCATATCGGTGTCCACAACGTCAACGTCCTTGGTGAATCTGTTGAGAATTCTACCCAATGGTGTGACATCCATGAAGTACATCGGAGTTCTCAACAATCTCTTGGAACTCAAGTTGAACAGACGCAAACCGGCATTGTTGTTCAGGTAAGCCATGGTGAGGAACAAGAGAGCATAGGAACCAAGAGCCAAGAACACAAACATGACGAAGAGGCCCTCGTTGGTACCCTTACTGAGATGGAACTTGTCACTCAACCAGAAGGACAGCCACACAGAGTAGAACAACTGGAGGAAACCATTGAGTGTCACAATGAGCAAGAAGATCGGGAGAATACCCCATCTGAGCGGACCGGCACCAAGAATCAGATATCTGGCGTACAGGCCCAATGAAATACCGTTGGAACCTCTAGACTCAGCGGAGTTGTTAGCAGCAGCTTGGTTCTCCTCATCACCTTCCTCGTCACCTTCTTCATCGCTGTCCTCGCCCTTCACTGTAGTGGCCACTCTGGAAAGTTTTGTCACTTGTCTTGAGAGATGCTCGAGTTCCTGTTGTACGAGTTTCTCATCTTCAGCCTCATCCTGTGACTCCTTGCTGTACTCCATCAAGTTCTTGAAACCAACAGAGGATGCAAGCAACTCATCCTGGGTACCAACAAGCAAACCACCTTTACCATCAAGGTAGATCACTCTGTCAGCAGAACCGATAAGAGACAACTGGTGAGTAGCAAGGACTCGAGTCTTGTGTGCCAAAATACCCATGATACACTTGGTCATGATGTGCTTACCGACACGGGCATCCACGGCACTGAGGACGTCATCGAGCAAAATGATGTCGTTGTCAGCGTACACTGCTCTTGCCAAGTTGATACGAGCCTTTTGTCCACCAGACAAAGTAATACCACGCTCACCAACCTCGGTCATATCACCTCCAGGAAGCATTTTGAAGTCAACATCCAATGCACATGCGGAGATGATGGCTCTGTACTTCTAAGCGTCGTATGGACATCCGAACGTGATGTTGTCTCTGATAGTGGTGTTCTGGACCCATGGATAAGAGCAGAAAGTGAGTGAACCAAACACTCTGGAGGCACCTGATTTTCTGGACATGGAACCTTCAATAGCGTTGAGCAATGAGGACTTACCGGTACCGATGGAACCAGTGATGACGACAAACTCTCCACGCTGGATCTTCAAGTTGATGTTTCTCAAACCTGGGAAACTGAGGTCTTCATCCTGTTCCTTCTCGTCGTCCTTGTTAGTCGTACTAGTCATCTGTGCCTTGAGCTTCTTGGTCATCTCGTCTTCTTCCACGTCCCACTCGAAAGTACCATCTTCAATCTCAATGGCATTTGGAGAGTCCTCAATAGGTAATCTCTCGACGGTGTTTTCAGCTTCTTCAGCCTGGAGGAAATCAGCGAGTCTCTCCAAGGCAACGAGAGCATCAATGGCAAAACTGGTAGACATTGGCAGCAAATTCAATGGCATTCTCAGCATGTTGAACAAGGAGATGGACGAGAAGATGTTGGCAGCGGAGAAGTTGGAAGTGCTGTTGATCATGATGAGGAATGTGACCATAGCAGAGATGAAAGTGATGGAGGAGATACCGGTGTTCAAACCGGCCTTCAGGAACTGCATTCTCAAAATGGACTTCTTCTCTTCAGCTCTGTAGTCTTCAACCATCTTGTAGTATGGCTTCTCCCAGCAGTAGAATTTGATCATCTTCAGCGTGCTGATAATTTCGTTGATGGCACGGACACGCTTGTCGATGAACTTACCAGACAAGATACGCAGTCTCTTCAGTTCCTTGTTGACATAGAACACGGAGGTCATGAATAAGAGAATGATGATGATACCAATGACACCTGGCCATCCCAAGGAGACACACAGCACCACTGTAGCCACACTGAATGTGATAGGGAATGCCCAAATGAAGTGGAAACAGCCAACAGCCATATCAATTCTGTTCAAGTCTGCCATCACCAATGTGTTGATCTTACCGTTCGGATAGTCGAACTTGGCCTTTGTGCTCAATCTGAACGATTTGGCGTAGATGATGTTCATCAACACAGCCTTCACTTGAGCACCGGTGACCATTGAACCGTGGAAGAAGTTGGCAATGGCAACAGCGGCAACCATCTGCATCACAGAGATACCGATGGCATACCCGATACCGTGTCCAACGCCAGGGTCTTGGATGTCTTTCTTCTGCACATACTGAACCAAAGCTCTCACAAGCAATGGTGTCAACACTTGCGACAAATCGGCAACGACCTTCGAGGCACCACTGAGAGACCAGAAACGTCTCCAATAAGTAGCATTCAAGGCTTTGATCAATAACCACTTGTCCCACTTGGCATCGGGGCCGTTATCTTCCTTAAACTTGGCAATTCTTGAGGCCAAATTGGCCTCCAATCTTTCCGTCATGTCACGTACAGCGAGGTCTCCATCCAACTCGTACAAATCCTCTTGCTCCACTCTTCTGAGATATCCCTTCTTGATGAGTTCTGAAGGCCAGCAGAAAAACATCTGGGAGAAGAAACTAGCAGTGAGGAGCGGGTAGATCTTGTCAGTGGGCACGATAGGCTGAGGTTCATGTGTTCTTGCGAGAGTCTTGACGACAAAATTACCCTTTCGTACCACCATTGGGGTCTGGTTGGCGTTGTCTGCGTCTTCTTTGTGGTCCTTCTCAGATACCACTGAAGTTTCATCCGTGGACGTGGAACCCACTTTGTGATGGTCCACTTCGGTATGGTCCTTGTCCGACTCTTTTCCCATTGTGTATGATGTTGTTTGTTTGATTGGGTACTCCAAGGTCAACGTAACAAGGGGGAAGTCAAAGTGAGGAGGTAGTAAACAACTCTTATATATATCGAGATGAGTTAAAACGGCTTCTTCTCCTCACTGCCCCACTGCCCCCTGCCAACTTGTGCTCAGTTATAGGTGAACGATGATTCTTTTTTCTCGTCCATTTGCAACGGCGTTCGTTCCCGATTGGGCGAAAAAGCCGACTCGGGGACATCAAATTACCCGCAGGCCCGGTAAAAACAGCTAACTCCGCACCTTGATGTAGAGAAAGAGAGTGTGAAGTAGGGTTAAAATGTTGATATAACTTCATAGAAATGTCGCAAGTATACCAGATGATGCTCTAGCTACCTGTAGATGTATTTAGTTTGTCGATATCTCTTGATTAATAGGTCCAGATCGTCTACCTTATCTAATACTCATACGGCCGGCTGTCGTCATCTTGGCGTCGGACTTTGCGGTGGGAAAACCCCGATCGTCTCGTCGAAGCCTGAAGCCTGAAGGCGGGATTTAACTGTATAACTTGAGTGATCCACTACGTAACCAGGGCGTGCTACTCTTACAGCTCAGATTCGTCTCAGTGCTCACAAAAGAACATTATCAACTGAACTTTGAAGTTTGATGATGATCATGAGGCTCATTTCTGGAGGCCGAACTACACAAGTCATATCAAAGTATCAATTTCATTTCAAATCGTTATACGTCGTATATACATCTATCAAAGCACCAATGTTTTTTTTCCAGTCATATCCTGGTGTCAAACCAGCGATATTACATCAAATGATTCACTCCTGCTGAGCGTTAGTGGAGGCGGTCAACTGAGCCTGCTTGACCAAGTTCTGAGGAGCATCCATAACTGGCAACATGACCTCGATCATTCTGATCTTTGTTGGTTCAGCGAACTCCTTGTCCTGGGTCATCTTCTCGAACTCACCGGTGTTGGACAATCTGATGGCATCGTAGTTCTTAGCACCGAAGGCTGGCAAGAGAGCCAAGTGGTCCCAAGACTGAATGTCGTTGTAAGTGGCCTTTTCACCGTGAATCAATCTCTCAATGGTGTAACCGTCGTTGTTGAGCACGAAGATGTATGGGTTCAATCCCCATCTGATCATGGTGGAGATCTCCTGAACGGTCAACTGCAAGGAACCATCACCAACGAACAAGATGACTCTTCTGTTCTTGTCAATCTCCTCGGCAGCGGCAACGGCACCAAGAGTGGCACCAACGGAGTAACCAATGGAACCCCACAAGACCTGGGAGATACCGGTGGTGTTGTTTGGGAATCTTGTTTGGACAATACCGAAGGCGGAGGTACCGGTCTCAGTAAGAACGATATCACCCTCTCTCAACCAAGAGGACATCTTGGTCCAGATCCATTCCTGTGTGAGTGGGGTGGATGGGTCGCTTGGAGAGTTGGTCAACTTCAATGTTGGAACTGGCTGTGGCTTGTAGTCCTTGACGTATGGAACGATGGCCTTGACAAGCTTCTGCAAGACGTGTTTGAACTGAACACCTGGGAAAGTGGCGGTTCTGATCTTGATGTGGTCAGAGTGGAACTCAACGATGTTCTTGGTCTTGTAAGAGTAAGAAAAGGAACCGGTGTTGAAGTCAGACAAAAGAGCACCAACGGACAAGACCAAGTCAGCAGACTCAACAGCCTCCTTGACATCTGGCTTGGACAAAGTACCAACGTAGACACCACCGAATCTTGGGTGTTGCTCATCAACGACACCCTTACCCATTGGAGTGACGAAAGTTGGGAACTGAGTGACATCCATCAACTGCTTTGTCTCATCCTTAACGTTGTGACGAGCAGCACAGGCATCGACAAGAATCACTGGGTTCTTAGCAGCCTTGACCATCTCCAAAACGGTTTCGATAACCTCGGCCTCGGCCTCAGCATCGTTTGGACTGAGAGACAAGTCGATTGGGGTCTTGAGCAAGTCGGAGGAGACAACGTCATCGACCAAGTTGGCTGGGAGGGCAAGGTAGACTGGTCTCTGGTAGACGTAGGCGGTTCTGATCACACGGTCAATCTCAGCTGGGGCAGAGTTGATGTCCTTGATGAAGGCGGTGGTCTGGGAGATGTTGGAGGACATTCTGTGGAAGACAGTGAAGTCACCGTTACCCAAGGTGTGGTGCAAAAGAAGCTGCTTGGCCTGGGAGGAGATGGATGGGACACCGACGATGTGGATCACACCGACGTGCTCGGAGTAGGAGCCTGCAATACCGTTGAGGGCAGACAACTCACCAACACCGAAAGTGGTGACGATGGCAGAGAGACCTTTGATTCTGGAGTAACCATCGGCGGCGTAGGCAGCGTTCAACTCGTTGGCGTTACCGGCCCATCTGAGACCATCAACCTCGTAGATCTTGTCGAGGAGTGACAAGTTAAAGTCACCTGGCAAACCGAAGATGGTCTGGACCTCAACCTGTTTAAGTCTCTCAAAGAGATAGCGACCCAAGGTGATTTCGGACATTGTTTGTTTAGTAAGTTTGTTTGTTGTGTGTTTGCGTGTTCAGTGTGTGAAACTGTTGCTGATGAGGAGAGAAGAGAAGCGAAAACAATTCAGACAACCATCAAAGCAGGAATATGGCGACGTCTTATATACCATCCCGATTATCCCTCATCGCCTAGCTGTGCTCAGGAGAGGTTGGCCCATAGTTGACACCATTTGATGCACACCGGTTGCTGTGCTGCCCGTACCGTTGCATGTGACATCCTGAGTTCGTTTGTCACATGTTCGCGCTCAGTATAAATTGAGTGCTCGCTTAGTTTTGTTGAAG
>JAKVQR010000442.1:0-10343 GCA_030462915.1 Petasospora meyerae
TAACACTGAAAGGCAAGAAATACGATCTAGGAGGGAACGACAAGATCTCTGGTATCCTCGAGTGGACCGGACCGGCTGTTTACACAGATGTTGTGTTTGACTACATGAACGAGGTGTACAAGTGGAGTGAAAAGCTGTGGGGTATGAACTTCAAAGAGGAGGGTATGATTGATCCAAACAGACCGCTCGATTTGCAAAGTAAGATCCGTTATCAAATGCTCAGGAACAGTAACCACAACGAGTACGACCCTATTGAGCGTCCGATTGGCTGGCAGAACATCACCAAACAGGAACATCCAATCCTGTTTGACGAAGATTTGTTGCTTCTCCCACACCGCTACTTCGGTGGAAAGAACGGCGAGAAGGACGACTACACCCAGCACCACTTCAAGGGCTCGTGGAAGTCCGGTTGAGCCACTTTGGGAGTCTGAAGGGAAAGATAGTGATAGAACTACATATAATCGAACCCCAATACAAACTCTTACTGGTTAATTGAGCATAGGCGACTAACGAGACTGAAACATGAAACACAATCAAAAGATGACATTGTAAAATCTTTGAAAGCGACATAGCGAATAGAACTGCAAATCTGAATAACATATGAGAGGTGAGAGGCCGTACAGCGAGAGGCACTAACTACCTCCTTCCAAGTTTCATTGTATCTGATCAGCTCTCATCAAATGCTCACTGCACGAACTATCTACATGACCCTTGTTGATATCATGAAAAAAAATTTTCACTTCAGACAATCTCCAGCCAATAATAAACGAGATAATATCCAGATTCCATACCAGCCTATGAGATAACTATTAACTATTTTTGTATCTTACCCAGTACCAGCGTTGTATAAATTAGTCATCCGAGGCTGTGTTATGCTTGTGTTAGTGCAAGCCTTGTCATGCGGTCAGCAAAATCTTGTTCATGTTAGCTTGTGTGAACTGTGCTCTACCTCTAGGGGTGTAATGTCTTGAAACCATAGGGATGTAGTTGTGAACTTTATTCATAGATTTGACTATTGGGCGCTGACAGCCGAGTCCTGACCATTGGATGGTTTGAGGGTGTTGCATTCTACTACAAAAAATAGAAACTCTTGAGATCAGAAAGATAACCAACAACAGATGGGCGTATATTAGGCTCAACTGAGACCATGTAAACTCTCAATATAAGACTGCTTATCAAGTTTCTCCAAATCCTGACCCATCCAAAGTTTTCCCAGATAGTAGTTCCTAGCTTCTGTGTAGTTGTCATATAAGATGTAGTAACCTTGGTCCAGAGGATTCGAAGACCCTCCAATCACGTCATAAGCACACCACATGTAACCGTTGCACATAGTGGTTACCTGCCAGCCTTTCTCCGGCTCTTTCAAAGTGTTAGGGGCTTTCCTGTCACCATTGGGAGGTAATAGAACGACGTTGATCTTCAGTGGTGACTTGAAGTGCTTAACCATAGTGTCTCGGTCAGGAAACATTTTTTTCATCCGATCATTCTCCAAATCCTTAGCGTCAATTCCATATTTGCAGAAGGCCATACCTGAGTTTATCCACAGCAAAGTGGTATCATCGTCTCCACTGAGATGTCCCGGGTGTGTAGAGCACAACTCGTTGGACTTTGAGCCTGCTGGGCGGACACTCTTAGGTGTCAACTCTCCTGCACTCACCACGTCGTACTTGTTGAACTCGTAGTTCTCATTCCCTGCAATGGACTGTCCCAGCCAGAAAAGTTCTTTGTCACCCCAGATACGGGTGGAAGTGGCATCCCAAAAGTTGATTTGAATGGAGGTCAGAATTCCTATAAAGTGGGTGGATCTTCTGAGTGCAACGACACCAGCCTCCATCAAGTGTTTGTTGTGAATCTTCATGTATCTGTTCTCCAAAGTATGATTTGTCACTGCTGGGATTGTAAACATTGCGTTGTCCACATCGTTGGGCATCAGTCTGGCGAAGAAGTTGGAGTCGTGCTTGAAACCGTACTCCGATGTGAATCTGTCTTTGAAAAACAGTGACTCTGTACGTTGGTAAGGGCCCATAGAGAAGAAGTGAGAAGGTTTCACCAGTGGAACTGCGTCTGTATCCATAAGGAGTGTATCATCAAATGAATTGAAAAGATAGGCAATGAGCTTGTTGTTGTAGCCATTGAAGTTTTTGGAATATTCCGGTCGGATGCATCTCTTAGCGTTGACAAACCACAACTCCTGCTTGGGGAAGTTGAGTGGGACTGTCCCCTTTACCAACTCATAGTACTTCAGTGGAATCTCAATATCATCTGAACGAGCAGCTTCCACTAATCCTGCCTATACCTCGTTGCTCAAGTCTCCTTTGTGTACCAGCTGGATAGGAAGCTTGTTGTTGAGAGCCCTCAGCACTCTGATGAGTCCTTTCAAGTCGTCTTCGTGTTTGTTAGCCGCAGAGAGTGCAATCCCACGACCATTCAGAGACTCACGCCACTCGTTCATGAAGCACAAATTGTTAGTGTCTCTTTTCTTGTGTGAAGAACCAGAACCAGCCTATTCCATGTCGATGGTGGTTGATGGAGTCTTCTCAGCAGCACTGTCTCCAACCTTAAAGTAGTCGTCATCATCATCAACATTCAAAGACGCAGAGTCTGTGAACTTGTGCAGCTGTGGGATACCAAAGATCACATTACCGTCCCATCTCTTGAAGATTGGCAACTCTCTAGAAAGCCATGGAAATAGACGGTGCTCAATATCGGAATACATGTCGCTGTTGTGATCAGCTACCGTGCCGAAGTAATTTCTCGAGAAGTATGACGAGCCTGATTGGTCCTTCAGAAAACACTATCCATACACCCTGAGATGTGTCACTGCGTTGATCATGAGTTGCTCCGAGGTCAATGTCTTCTTCTCTGTCTCCATGAACTCCTTCTCGAATGTGTACATGTCGATTTTGGATGGTTCCTGATTACCATGAGTGTTCTTGTACTGGTTTACCTTTTTCTCGATGAACGACTTGTAATTAAAACTTTCCTTGCTGTAATCATTGGGGTTGACATTTGCTGGAAGTACTTCCCAGTTTTCATCCGCTTTGTACAATTCGCTGAAATAAGTGCGGCACTTCTTATCCTGAGACCACTCAAAGAATTCAGTATTGTACTTCTCGAGAAGAAACCAGTAATGCGAGCTTGTAGAAACCGAGTTGTCCAATAGAAGTATCCTAGGATGACTGATGGAAGGAGCTTGCTGCCAAACAGAGTGCTAAACCAAGAAGAACATTAGCGCCAATAAAGGCCACCTGAGCTTCTGGAAGCGAAGGTGCGTTCGAGATGATAAACGTAGGAAAGCCTTGATGGAACTATTGTTCGGGTATTCCACCATTCTCACTCGTTGTGATCTGAGAGAAGAATCTCAGATATGACATGGGAAGAGTCTTCTTACCATCTTATATGGCTATTTGGAGACACCGTTTTTTTTTTTTTTTCAACTCTGTTAATCTCGATCCAGTTGGTGTTGCTCAGAGTGCCCTACTTTTTGCACACAAAGCCTGTGAGATCTCTCTATTAGCAAGCCTATTTGTGACTAGTGTCTCAGTGCTTTTTTCTCCTCGTTGGCTTTGCAGCATACCTCATTGACCTGGACAGAAGAGGAGGTCGGAAGTTATATTCTAATTAATCTACAAAATGATACGAATTTAAAGTTTATCCACTCAATATATATCTTTGGCCCCATAAATTAAAGATTGGTGATCTGCAATAATGAGCAGTAGCATCTCATCAATCAAACTGAATAATTATTTCGGTGAAGAATGGCAGCAGCATCCAGTCGTAACTTTGTGGTATCATGGAAACAAAACAACTGACGTAGATATGAGCTGCCAGACTTCAACCAACTGCACCCAATTCGCAACGAATTCAATGGTGAAGGAGTATTACAATTTGATATTAGTAACAACAGGTCGACATCAATCTTACCAAAACCCCATGATGAGGGATTTCATTAGATGCGGTTTTGCAGCACTGTATCAGGAGAAATACTGAGATCGCCAAACGCGTCGAATTTTGTTAGCTGGTTGGTAGTATTCAGCTATCTCTATAGCCGCAGGTGTGTGGAGTTAGCCTATTTAAGTGGTGAGGTATGCATGATCTGACTCACAGCCATTGCAGAGATGGAATCATGGCCTTCCTGCCTGCAAGCATCAATTGTTGTATCGTTCCCTAGACGATGAAAGAAAAAATGACATCATAAGATAACCTTCCGGTACGCCACCGTGGTACATAACTCCTCCTCAGTGCTGCCTTCTTTCGATTCCTTGGAAAGCTTTTTGTCGTAGGTGTAAACTTTAAAGTGTCCAATGTGAGCTCTGTAACGAATTGTACGGGTAACGGTGTACTCTGAGAATCACCAGTTGCAGAAGTCGTGAGTACTACTCATGCATGAAATAATTTATTATGCAAGACCATGTAAGATTGTGAGACAAACGGGCACGAGAAGCGGTCTTCTTGCAGTAACATACAGAAAAATGCATCGATCGAGGATCCATCATCCGCTACACTGGTATTCGCACACTGCTTATCATCCGAGGTCCGAGGAATCAGGATACCAATATCCAAACTTGGAGTTTCAGCTTGCCAGTAGTGAAATTGATCACTCGGGTTTGAGCGTCGCTGCTGAGCTCTCATCATTTTCCCAATATACCTTTGAAAGGGTTAAGATCAAGAACCACGTGAGAAAATTGAGGATTGTTGGTGATTCTGAAGGTCTACAAGAAGGCTCAATGGAGTAGTCCCCAGCCAGTTGATCTGATGATTGTAGTATACAACGTCTGGCTTCAGTTTCGACTTTCGGCCTTTCGGAGTCGATATGATGAGGTCACCTCAAATCCGGAATTTCATCTTTAGGGAAGTGTGGCATGCTTTGGATGCGGCGCTACTTTGTTACAACAATAATCCCATGTACAAGGCTCTCCCTTGTTGAAAATATTTTCTAGATCACTGGCTGCTGCGGCGCAAATATTGTGAAATTTGGACATCGAAAATCAAAGGAAAGCTACCCTTGACTCTTGAGATATTTGAGGGATTTTATGAGCACTGCTTGCCCATGCAGTGAAGTTATCTGCACGAGTAAGACAATGAATGTTGTACCAGCCTGCCCAGTGGCAAGTGCCAATGAACGCCCAAGAGAATCGATCCAACGTGGAGATAAGCGCAGCGGCGCAAAGGGTACCGGAATACCGTATAATTTCGGCAACACAGGGAGATTGCAGATTGATTGGACAAGTGTCAAGTACTGCGTCTGTCGACGTAGCAACCACCTGTTTTCGCTGATCCTTTTATTTTTTTTTTTCAAAATCAGTTCTTCCAATCTCCCATCCTCCTTCTCCCATCTATGCGAAGGCATGGAGATCCCTCCACCCAGTAAAAAGTCACTAGGATGAAGCAGTTCCAGTCCATCATGCGGACCATTTCGCAATATGCTCAGTATCTGCACCAACTCTCAGTCAAGAAACGGTTCAAGAACCTCAACTTGTGTCTGGCTGTGCTGGTGATCCTCGTGGTTCTGCTGCAGTTTGCCCTCAACTTGATCCCCAGAGAACCTTCCAAGGTGGTGGTGATGCTCAACAGTGACAAGCACCATTCTGTATACGACTCATTGCTGAAGAATTACGGGGTGGATGGGTTTGAACGGCTCCCCTTTGGTGAACGTTGCGACAGGTTCTTCGATCAGGTGAGTATCGAGGATTCGAACTGGGTTCTGAACAGTTTCAGTACGGAAGGGTATGGAGACGACTACATCGAGTTCGACGATTACTTGAATGCATATATCTCGCAACACCCTAATGAGGATCTCGATGAGGAGAAATATACCGATCTGGAGAATAAGTTCTATTCCAAGACCGAGGACGCACTTGAGGTGGATCAAAGAATCAACGACGCTACAGCCGCTTTGAGGATATTTGGGAAGTGTTATCTGGAGCAGGGATTCACTGCTGTGTCAATCTTGGACCGTTTCGGTGCCTCTTCTAAGTCCCTTCCTACACCTGAGAGATGCTCTGGTCTGGAAGCGAGGGTATTTCCCTGGATATCTGGACAGTCCCCAGTATACACCAGATGGGACGGCACAGTTTCTGAAGGAATACCGGATCTCGCCTCATATGGCACATATGGCAAGTACGAAGACATGGATGTTGGCCAGAATACAAACAACAACAACATAAAACGCTCCACAAGATCCAAGAAGCCAAACTGCTTCCTCACCAACTTCAAGGACAAGTTCAACGGCCGTGGGTATGTGATATCTGCTGCAGATAAGCACATAGATGACCTGAAGAGATTGGCACTGGTTCTACGAGCAAATGGGAACAGATTACCAATCCAGATTGTCCACAACGGTGATCTGTCAAAGGACAGCATGGCTGAGCTTGTCAAGGCCTTCAGACGTGACCTATCATCAGCAGAGTTCAAGAAGGAGGCAGCGGCTAACTACCCAGATTTCGCCAACGTGATGTTTCCCGAGCAGGAGTTGTGGTTTGTCAACGTTCGCCCTTGTCTCAAGGAAGAGTTCCGAAACAAGTTCCCGAAGTACGCCAACAAGCTGCTAGCAACTGTCTTCAACTCGTTTGATGAGATGCTGCTCGTGGACACAGACATGGTCCCGTACGTGAACTTGCAGACAATCTTTGACTTCCCAGACTACATCAAGAACGGCGCCTTCTTCTTCTATGACCGCCAACTGAAAAGATAGAACGGATACAACACAGTGAACTACTTTAAACGTTTGTTTCCATCAAAACTGGATAACCACTTCTTCAATGTCCCCATGGTAACCAATCATACTCTGGAGAACAGATTCATGGCAGCAAGACGCTACCATTTCCTGGAGTCTGGTGTGGTGGCCATCAAGAGATCCACACATTTCACCGGTTTGCTTATGGGCGTTCAACTCAACTTCTGGGATTCCACCACAAAGAAGATCCACGGTGACAAAGAGCTGTTCTGGATTGGACAAAGCATGATGGGTAATGAGAACTATGCTTTCAACGCACTGGGAGCCGCTAGTGTTGGTGAGTTCATGCCCCAGGAGAACAGCAGATTCCCCAACTCCAGGGCGAAGGAATTGTGTTCCAACCACCCGGGACATATCAGCGGATACGACAACCAGACACTGCTATGGATGAACTCTGGTGTGACCTTCTGTAAGAACACTGGAGCAGCAGCTATAGATGTCAGCAAGCCGATGTTCAAAGGGATGAGTGTTGAAGAGCTGGACAAGAAGTACAACGCAAAAACCACAATCAGAAACGCAATCATACCTCCTCCACAGGAGATTGAGAGATCTAATCAAGATGGTAACCCGAGTGAAGGTTGGAGTGACGAGCACAAGTACTGTAAGAGTTACACCTGGTGTGCTGTGGATTTCGTTGGCACAGGAAGTGAACCAGAGGAGAGAGGCATGGTGGTTACATTCACCGATGACCAGGCACAATGGCTTGACTTCATTGGTGACTTATGGATGGGAGAAGTTGTTAGCCTCTGATACATGACAATACACATTGGTTCTAGGGCCTGGAGGCTGGGATATGCAGGACCCATCATGTACATATATTGAATATTTCATCCCTTATCCCTTAAATTTTAATTTGAGTTATTCTTGAACCTATGTAGACGTTGCGGTTTAGATATTGTTTGATACTTGAAACCTCATATTTGATCGGGCCTGGGCGGACCCCACGTCTGCTGTAATTACCCTTATGTGCGATAACTTACTTATAAAGAGAGTAGATTTACACCTTTCAGCTGCCAGCACAGTAGCACAGTAATAGATATCAGCTGCCAGCAGCTTCAAGTTTGAAACCTAGAACTATGAGGCTCTCATATCAGCAGCTTTCTAGAATCATGAATGGAGGAGATTCCAGCAATGTAGCCGACAAGTGATGAGTTGCAGCGTTGGTAAGGGACACATTTGATTCCCCAAGCCAAAAACGCGAAAACATCCCTACATCTGCTTTCTTTTACTATTTTTCTTTTTATCTTTTTCTTATTATCCTCTTATTTTTTCGTTTTCTTTTTCTTTTACAAAAATTAGAGACAATTAGCGGCCACGCAAACTAGACAAGATAAGACTTTTGGCATCTTTGATCTCTTCTTAAATTGGTCAAGAAGAAGATAAACGATATACGACTACTACTGAAATCATCATGGATCATGGTCCATGGATCATGGATATGTCTAGTAATATCAGTTATCAGTGATTTACTTCCACAAGAGTTGGCAGACCTGCATGGCTTTGAATACTGTGAACAGCTGGAGGAAATGGAGTAGATGAAGGCTTGAAACCAGACTACCTCACTGAAACAACAAATATGCTTCAAGATTGATAGAATACAGAAGACGAATTTTATAAGAATGTGGGTAGAATGCTCATTGCTTAAAGGAATTACTCTGAAGGAAGAGAGATCGGAAGGACAAAAGAAGTGAAGACAGCATTGAACCTGAAGAGTATCAACAGATAGAAGATCAGAGATCAAGCAGTGCTTTCCAGATCGCCCGTTCAAAACCAGAGCACAAAAACCTACAAGAAGAGACATGAGTGGGTTGATTGCCGATTGGGGCAAGTAGAGGGATCACTACTGTGTGGAGATAAAATGCCTGATCTGGTCTATATGTTTTCAGCGTGTGAAGCTACCAAAGCTTATCGGACTGCTCCATAAGGGTTCAGGACCAGAGGTGCCCATAGAGAATAGGTGAACTTCTGACATCTTTGAAGGAACTCCAGCAGAAGAGTGAGTGGATTGAAGCAGTGTTGCGACCGTGAAGGTGGTGAAAGGAAGGAGATCTAGGAGCGCCTCAGTAAGAGACTGGCCAGAAGAACTGCCAGAAGGACAGTCACCTATATCAGAGGTAGATTCAAAGCCAGATTTAACATGTATAAGTTCAACTGAAGTGGAACTATCATATGAACGCCGCTTAACTGTAATGCACAACTCAAGTAACCGGGAGGGGAAGACCGAATTGTGTAGCAGAGAGATTGACAGTGATGGCAGTGGAAGACCCGGCACAACCAGGCGAGACAGAAACACTAGTTAACCCGTCACCCAATATGGAATGTGACCTTGTTTCATCTGAATTGTCCTGGGTATCTTAGCAAATATTCGTACCAGGACTTCAGAGTGTCGTATTGCACCTCGAAAACACTTGGGATCCTGGAAAGCTCGTACAACCGGAATCTGTAAGAGTCAAACTTGTACAAACCAGCAATATGATAGATTCATTCGATGCACCAATCCCTCCATGGACAGTCAGATGGGATATGAAGGGATGTTACCACGGGTGGAGTGAAACACATTCTTGAGGAGTCCATTGGGAAATGGGTCGGAACAATCGAATGCTCCAACGTAGTCCATCTGAGAGGAGATCACGTTGGGGTTCCTGGCTTCATGCGAACAACACCGATGACATTCTAGCCAAAGCTCAGAACAGTCTTGCTCTTAGATGTGCTGACATGCTGACATGCTGATGATCTCAACCGTCTTGAGCTCATCCGTAATCTTAGAGTGACCGAAACGCAAGGAAACAGTTATCTTAGATGGATTAGAGGTGACATCAACTGATATTCACGAGGAATCATGCAAAACAGCGCTGGACCAATCAGAACTGTCCAAGTTAGCAATATGATCCTCACCGTTGTTCAATTGAAAGTTGGCAATTGGGATTCTGGCTGCGACCATCCACTGATCGGAGGTGGCGATTGTCTCCTTCCTCATACAAGATGTCCAAGTCCAGAACCAATGCACTGTTAGTGCCGTAGCAATCTGTGCTCGTAAGAGGTCCAGCCTGGTTCCAGAACAGTATTAGACTTTCAGTTCATCTCCACTTAGTAAGCACCCTATGCAGTGACGCTGATTCCTCGGTAAGAAAATACAGAGTGGAAGATGCAACATCGGTACAATTTTGTCATCAGAGAATGGCGTAGCAATGACGTCTTGCCTCCAAGTGAGAAGCCTCTTTGCGATGTGTAAGTGAGACAACAACATGAGTAGAGTCGTGAAAGTCAACTATTAGAGCAGGGCATTCCCCAAGAGGCAACGTGTAAGGGCGGAAAGGCAGAACCAGTGAATACAGTAGAAGCTAGAGGTGCCCCAACTTCAAAGTGGGCTCTTAGCGAGTGGTGCCATGAAAAAGAGTGTTGGTATAGTTGGGATGTGTTCCACGTGTGAGAGGTGCAAACTGTGCTGAGTGGACTAGCTGCTGCTTTTGGTGGACGTTGATTAGTTGTTGTTGTAGATAAGACAGAAACAACAGTCAAGACGACAGCCAAAAATAATAGAGTGATTTAACACGCGATTTTCATTTCAGTTTCAGTTTCAGTAACAAAAACCTGAAACCGCGAATGG
>JAKVQR010000443.1:0-10326 GCA_030462915.1 Petasospora meyerae
GCGTCGTTGTCCATTACAGAACATCCGTACACCGCAGCTTTTATTACGTCATCACTTTCGGAGTTCCGTATAAATGGCTTGCCCAGTCCTCTACAAGATCAATCTTTGGAGCCTCGGTGTGAAGCATTGAGCTGAAATGGAAGCCATAATGCACCAGTTAGTCAATGTGAACCACGGTACTCTTCATAACGTTTTATGGAAACCTTCGCTCTAAGAGAAGGCCGTGCTTCAAGTCGAGCTTGTACTAAGCTTCATATTGATGCGCCGCCACCCTCCACCTGCCATAACCAGCTACTAGTATTCATAGTCCTGTTCTCGAAGGATTCAGTCCAGAGTCCAGAAACTGACATGATCATTGATCTCTGATCTTTGCTGTGTGGTGTTTATTACTATGAGGTTGCTTCTGTTATCCGATCAAACCCGCAGGCTCGAGCAAAGACGTATAGTATGATAATTAGATTTGCATGCCCCGTGCGCGAACTCTCTCCCGCTCTCTCTTCAAATCCCTTATATCTAAATCGATCGATGGTTTTTTTCACCCTTACTCTCATCTTCTCCCTGCTTCCAGCTTCTCACTCTTTCACCCTCTTCCATCTTTTGACAAGCTCTCGTATCCTTGACGGTATTCCAAGTGCAACCCATATTCTCCAAAGAATCCAATCACTCCATGACGTCGTCGACAGACAACACAACCAAAGAAGCCCCCATGTCTACGGAGAAGCACACCCTGATACTACTTGTTGGTTCCGTGTTTATCTGGATTGAAAGTCAACTCATCAACCGCTGTTTTTCTGATGTTAAGAATCAGGATGGCTTCTCTCCTATTATGGTCATTCAGTATGTTTATTGGGGCTTGATGTTCTTGGAGGCATTGACAATGAGAGCAGCCCCGTATGTCTGGGGTTTGTACAAGCTGCACCAACACCGCGGGATGATCCAGGACTTGGAATTGAAGGAGTTCATCAAGGAGTGTGTGACTTCTATAAAGGAGGAGTTCAAGGCTGATAGAATGTCTGGTGTGCCGGGCACAGAGTTGGACGCCCAGGCTATCGGCAGAGTGCTCGCAAGAAAATGCGTTGAGTTGTCGGAGATGCCCCAAAAGGCCATACAGGGCCTGCCTGTGCCAGTGACAGTCGCACAATGGGAGAAACGTATGAAGTACTGTGTTTTCATTTTGAAGTTCCACCAATCACCTCCCACCGGGTTTCTCTCTGTGGTCTACGAGTTGCTAAGAGAGAGTCGTTTGCAGCGCAAGTCGAGTGTTAGTGAAGAGATCCTCATGATGCTGTACGACGATATGCAGAGATTTGCTTGAGTTGATAGTTGCGTACGAATAAACATCTTGCTTTCATTGGGCTAATCATTGAAAAGGTGATATTTTGTGAAGTTCTAGTCTAAAGGTAGCATCAAAAGGGTGAACAATAGGGAACTCCTTATCGATGACGTCATAGAAGTGAAACAAGCCGGGAATCCATTAGGTAATCAACCGTGACTACAGCTGCTGCAAGCACTAATTATGCTCATTGGATGGACTCAACCCATACAATCGTACATTAAATAATGACGAAAATACTACCTCCATGAAGTCACATACGTGTCATCTGTCCACTTTTATACCATTTGTAAAGACTCTTGTTCGTTTATTGTTTGTATACTTTATTTTGTCGAATAAGAGGTCATTTGAAGTTAAAAAAAAAAAAAATTATTTATTCAAAGCTGGCAGAGCCGTAGTACCCCAGGCGCGAACAGTCTTCGTCTCCTCTCCACCCTTACTTGAGTTGACCTCTTTTTTCACCCTTACTCTCACCCTTACTCAACCTCTCTCATACACTATCTCTTCCACTCACCACTCACCACACTCTCACAGAGATCACTAAGATCGTTCAGGATGCCTCCTATCACCCCACCTGAAACACCGCTCTTCCCCGATATAACCCTCACTCCTTCTTTGTCGCACGACACCCACTAGAGCCGTGCTGTTTGGTTCTACACCAAAATCACAATATCAGTGATCATCTTCGCAGGTCCCTTTCCCGTTCTTCTCGGGGCAGCATTGGCTGTTAGATATCCTAATCTGTCCTGGTTCCTTGATCCTTTGATTCTGTTCCAGATAGACTCCTGGCTCGCATGGTTTGGCTTCTACTCGGTGATGTTTGCAGCCCCGTTCTTCAAAATGCAATACATCTCATATCGTCATTTCCACATGGTACAAAGAGAACCAAAGATTAAGGATTTGATCAAAGAGTGTATGACTTCTGTGACAAAGAGATACTCTGATTTGGAAGTTTCCAAAAGTGCTCCACCCACGAATCAAGAGATTGTGGGAATCATGAGAGAGGTTGTGAGGGAACGCTACATGGAGTTTTCCCAACAGATGCTCAGAATCATGAATCGAGGCCTTGGAATTCCAAATAGGGATAACCCTGATGAAGATACTGGGATGCCAGGTATGACTGAGGTGGAGATTCTGGAGAGAAAATGGGGATACTGCAAGTTTATCCTTGACTATGAGGAAGACCCCAATGGTGGATCCATGCACTACTACGAGAAACTCAGAAAGAGACTTGTTGGATTGACTACCAATGAAGAAGCTCTAGTTGAGATTTACAGCATGATGCAAACAGAATGTCCGTATCTCCGATGTGCTACCTAATCTTCCTTGTTTGAAACAACATGGGGCAACGTCGTTTCCCAATTCTGGAACAAGAGATCGCTATTTATTATATGTACAACCACTTCAATGAACCGTGAATTAGTGCTAATCATGATCTAGAAGAGTCTACATTTCATTGAAAGAAAAAAGAAGTATCGATTTTGAGCCAATAATGAAGTTCCACACAAACACACATAAGTCTGTGTAGACTCAAATCAGCCAGTAGAAAACAGATAAAAAAAAGGGGGTATAGATATAAACGATATCACAGAGAAAATTAGAAGAAAGACAAAGAGATAACAGTCGGACCACAGAAGGGGTCCCAATAGAAACGAGTGTGTGAATACCAGACTCACATCAACAAAGCTGGCACAACAAGGGCAACGAGAGCACCCACTGGAGCAACAACAGCACCGGCGCCGTTCTCCTCGTTGACAGTCTCAATACCAGTTGGGGCAATCTCCAAAGTGGTGGTACCCTCCTCAGAAGAAGGAGCAGCAGCAGAGGATTCTGGAGCAGCGGTGGACTCTGGAGCGGCACCGCCGTCACCCATGATGGAGGCCAAACGGTCAGAGTACCATGGCAACTTGGTGACGTAGGAGGACACATCAGCCATGTTCACCTGGTCGAACAAGGTGGTGTAGCTGTCGTCGGTGTAGGTCTGTGCTTCCTGGGCCAAGCTGATCAACTCTGGTGGAGGGGCGTTACCGGAAGAGATCTGACCCAAGTAGTCAGTGAGGTGGCCCTTGATGTCGGCAAGCAAGCCCTGGAGTTGGGCGTTCTTGTCCTGGGCAGCGACGAGGGAGGCGGTGATAGCAATGAGAGCGAGGAACTGCATTGTTGGTGGATGTTCTGGTGGTGATGTCTGTATGGAAGTATTGGCGCATAGGGAAAGTCTAAAGGGGGGAAATGGCTCGTCTTTATATATTCATCATGGACCCACTTTGGTTGTACGGCTACAACAAGATGAGGGGCAAGGCTAGGGGAAAGCCACTCAAAAGCTGCACATCTCACCCCGTGTAGTACCAAACCACGTACGATTTTCCTTATACTTGGGTGTTTTACACATCTCCACAGTTGCTTTTTTTTGGCGTGTCAGAGGGAGGGGGTTTTCCGCTTTGTGTGTACGAGAGAGCTTCTATAAACTGACGGTAGAAGCAACCAACGCGGGGAAAAGGGTTTGTCTCCCCCCAGTTCAACCGCATGATGATCTTCAGAATTCCAGTGTGTGCTTCCATATTTAGCACTCAGAGTTGCCCAATTGGGCACTCGGCTAAATGCAGCACGTCTCCACTAAAATCTGTGTATTAGAGACACACAAGTTTCATTCTAGACCCCTCTATGGGGTACTAGAAGTGGTCATGTGTCAAACGTCAAACTGGGGGTGAAAGTGGGCAATTTTAGGGAGTGCTGCAGATGGTAGCAATACAGCACTTTGTCAGAGTTTTAAAATTTTTTGTTTGCTGGATTCTAGAAGAGTCCTAAACGGTTGCCGAGTGGATCGTCGGTCTTGTCATGTGTACTGTTTTGTACTGTTGTCTTGTTGAGCGTGTCTCTTCACATCGGTCAACTCGGTGGTCTCGAGAACCGATAGAACTGTGAGTAAACACTGCCAAAGGTATTCCTTTCCTAGAAGTTGCACTTCTCTATTCCGAATTCCCAATTACAATCCCTGGACATCCCCTCCTTCCTCCCTTCCACTGGCGGTAGAGGATCAACCAGAAGTGGAAAATGTGGGGAAGAAGAGGACAGTACGAAGCCGTGGCCATCGTCAAATGAGTTCGCGGAGAATTTTTGCTAGCGTCAGACTTAACCATCACCGGGTTGGACCGAAGAGACATTAAACAACCCACCAATAGTCTTTTCTAATAGTTGTTGATCTACACAATTTGTCTTTGATAGTCGGCTAACACGGAGGAAAAATGGAACACGTCGTACATTCTCTTACAAAATTGGAGGATTTCTTACTCCCACACCTCTCACAATGGGATTTCCTCCAGGATCACATGTCACACCCATTTTCGAGGCGAATGACAATCCTGTTTCTCCTGGGGTTTGTTCTGGCAATGTTGGGGAAGTTGGTCTTCCAAGTCGGGATATGGCTGAATTGGTGGGAGATGCCGGGGAAGGAGTTCTTTGTGGACACACCGGTACATTGTGCGCATGTGTACGTGGATGTGAACGTGACGGTTGATGGGGAACCCTATTTGCACAAACCACTGAGTTACCACATTGAGTTCTCACCGGAGGAGTACAACAAGGAGGATCCGGATTTGGGGTCTACATTGGAGTTCCTGAGAAACAAGTGCTACTTCCTCTTTAAGGACTCCCTTATCTACGAACAACTCGGGGAACCTCAGTCGTTCAAGTTCGACAACGTTGAAGTGTACACCAAAGACGGAAGACTACTCACAGAGTACGAAAAGCCATTGTGTCTCCAAGGTGTGAATACAGGCAACAGACTCAAAGTTGTGTGCCGTTTATAAGATCAATCCATTTGCATCACCATCATCCATCTTGAACGAAGGTATGACTTCATTAGAGTATTTCTCGTGCGTCTTGTTCTCCAGCCATACCCATAGCTTCGTCAACTTTCTCAGCTTAGAATCCACAAGTTGAACACTGCTGAGGTCTGAATCGTTTTGCAGATCGTCGTCGTGATCATTGGAATGTGAAGAGTGTTCTCCCTCGGACTCAGAGAACATGGTTTTGTAGTTGACATCGATGAGCGTCTCCATCTCCTTGAGTATGATGACCTTATTCACCAGATCTGCAATGTCTCTTCTCAGTCTCACCTCGAACAGCTCGTTCAGCTTAGGTGGTAGCATCTCCTTGTGATTGGAGTATATCAGCAGAGTCATCGTCAACTCCAACTCCTCCATGAACTTCACATTCTTAATTGCCTTGTTGGTCAGTTTGTCCTGTGCAAACTTGATCACCGTCATGATGAAGGACTCCTTGTTCTCGTGTCCCTCCGTGTCGTTGGTTCTGATCATCTCGATCAAGTTGAGCAACAGCAGTTTGAAGTATAGGTAGTTGTTCTGTTCCAACAGGTCAGGGTACAGCAAGTTCAGCTCGTCAATGGCATCCGCTATCTCGCCCTTCAACAGTTTCAGTTTGATCCTGCGTCTGATCCCCATACTGTTGAGTCCTATCTATAGGTCAACATTCTCCGGTGAGTCCAGCTGGATGCCAATCTCCTGTGCAAACTGTAGTGCAGTGTCTGTGTAACCCTCGTGGATCAGGTAGTTGAGCGCCATCTTGTTCAGCTGTGTCTTGTCCAATGGGGCGGTGGAGTCGTCCATGGCGTTGGCGTATATCTGGCTCTCTTTGCTGTGTGGCATTCTAGTGGTGATGACGATGGAAGAAACGGATCGATGATCATCCCAATTAAAGTGGAGGCGAGTTGATTGTTTGCTTCAGTTAGAAGTCGTCATTGGCTCACAACGATAAGCGCACACCCGCACACCACCACCACTGCTGACCCGTGCCGCGGATGGCAGATCTTCAACTTTCCACACCCGGTCTTCTGCATGTTTTCGTCTTGATGCCGTACACCAATTTTTTTTCTCTATGGTGGTTCTAGAAAGGGGCAGGAAGGCAGGAAGTTGGATTTATTTGGTAAACAAGTGGATTATCTACTCAATCAGCCATAGCACCACACAGCCCGACACAGTAAATGGCCTCGCTGGACTCGTTGACGTCCCCACGGGCAACTTCTCCTCCGCAGTAGGGATTCCACTACCTCAACCTCAACAGCTCCACAGATGCCCTCCCAACGCTCCAGTTCCCCGCTGAGATCATCTACAAGATCCTAGAGTTCCAATTGCACCAGATCTTCCAGAACAACACCGCCTCCGTGACGACAAACACGCAGATGTTCCTCCGGTCGAACCTCACAGTGTGCAAAGTGTTCTACCGGTGCGTGTGCAAGCTCATCTACAAGTACTGTTGCTTCAAGACCCCACACACCTTTGACATATTCCTCCACGCTATTACAAACCACAAACGGCTCGGTGAGTACGTGCAAGTGTTGGATTTCCAGGAGTTCACCTCCATTGGGCTGGGCAGAACGGGGAAGATGAACAAGGAGATCCAGATGGTCACGTCAACTACGATCCTGAAAGCCCTGAAACATTCCCCTAATCTCGTTGAGTTCCTCGCATCAGAGAACATCAAGGACGATCTGGACACTGAACTGCTGACTTATTTGTTCAACGACATGAAACACCTCAGAGCAGTAGACTTCTGTGGCTGTTCGGGAGAGATCTTCACCTCCAACTTCGATGCCGTGATCATCAAGAAACCGGGCATCTCCAACATCACAGATCTTTCACTACATGACTGCACAGATTTGCCGTCGTGGTGTTTGGAGAAGCTGCTGGTGAACTTGCCCAACTTGAAGAAGCTCGATCTCACGCATACCCAAATCACTTCAAAGACACTCAACCTGATCCCTAAGACAGTGCAGCTGACACATCTCTCGTTGTCGTACTGCATCCAACTCACCACACGAGAGCTGATCGCTTTCTTCATCAACCATCCGGCTATCACGTGCAATAAGCTGGTATGGCTCAACTTGCAGTGTGACTCTTCTACAAACACGCTTTTCTCCAACAACCAACTTACATTCCTGTTGAAGATGCTTGACTGTGATTTCCAGTATTTGAACCTTGGTGGACTTCCACTCTCATACACCAATTTGCTACTGATAAAGAAGAAGTTTGTGAACTTGAAGTCCCTGTGCATTGCACGCTCAGACTTCACACAACAGGAACTCATCGACTTCCTCTCTCCACCGGCACCTTCACAGTCCTCCACGGACAAGACAACAGCAACAACAACAAGGGAACCAGAGTACTACCAACAACTACAATTCCTGGACGTGTCACACAACAGCAACATCAACAGATGGAACGTCGAAAACCCAGCATTCCTCAACTGTTGTCCTTCACTGATGGCATTCGAATTCACGATGAAGATCATCAACGAGATCGATGGTATTGGGGGCAAGATCGTCAATAGAACCTCGACACCCGGTGTGGCAGGTTATAAGAAACACGTATGGAGATCGTATGACTCTGGTGGACGTCGTGGATGGTTGTTCAAAGTGAGTGAGCTGAATCCGGATAACTCGTCACAATGGGGGTTGGTGGAGTACGATATTGAGACCGGTTAGAAGAAGTTTAAGATTTTAAGATAGCCGGAGTTCCTGAAGTTGGTGAATAAGAAGATCAGTTTGTCCAAAGGTGTGTTGTTCGATGCCGATGAGGTGTTTGGTGATTTCGAAAGAGGTATCTATAAGTACTACGGTATGAAGATGTGAAATGGTTTCCTCCTCCGCATGATGATGATTTTTTATACTTGTTTGTTTATGATGATGTATATGTATATGATGATCCATGTTTTGTAGTTCAAATTGCGAACAGCTATACCGCTTTCTTCATCACCCAGTCCTTTTGTCCGTTTATTAACTCCCAGAACCTCATTATTTGTACTCCTTTGCCCAACTCAATAGCGATAAGATGGGCATAGTAGAGAACGATGTAGAGTGTCACATTGAAGAGAAGTAGAAGGACGATGGCTCGTAGAAAGAGACCTGTATCTGAGAGAATAGAGTGGATGAACTGTAATAGAAGAGCCGTCTGGGACATCTACTAGTTGTATTGGGGAGCATTGGGTGTTGTTGATGGATGCTCTCGTACAGTCTTTGCAGTGGATGTTGATACTTCAATTGGGGAGTGTTGTGTGTCGTTTAGTGGAATTTTGGTTGGAGTTTTCTTCATGCTGTTGTATTTCCTTCTTAGTGAAAGTATGGAAGACATTCTTGTGCGGTTTCTAGTAGCTAAAGTCTACTTTGAATGGAGATAAGAGTCTTCAAAGTACCCAACAGTGCTTTGTTTACTATCTGACGAGTGCAAACTGGTTACGAAGCCCTGGTGATCTGCTGATGACACAATTCTACCATAGTCACCATTTAAGGCCAAACACTACCCATTTCCTACTGTAAAAAGGAGTCTCTGTTATCGAATACTATATAATAAGGTTTGGTATGATGGGATTTCCAGCTTCCACATCACTACAATGGCTTCATAACCTCTTCAAAGAGAAGTCTCTTCAAGTCCTCCATCGTCAGTTCGTTCTCGTTGTAATTCCAGAACTCCTCATCGATCGGCTGGGCATCTGGTTCATCGTCTGGGTCATGGTACAGCTGGAGGTATGGATGGTTAAGTGCCTCTTGAACTGAAATACGCTTTGCCGGATTGAAAGTCAACAGTTTCTCCATAAGATCCAGTGCCATTGGGTTCGTGTCTGGTGGGAAGATCGTATTGAGAGGGACTTTCTTTCTGAAAGGTAGCGATCTGATGTATTCTCTGGCTCTCTTGGACTTGATACTGTTGTAGTCCTCGAGTGTAGGTGTTCCCAACACTTCCATTATGAGCCATAGTTGGTTGTGGTAGTCTCTTCCTGGGAACAACGGTTTCCCACTGAGCATCTCCGCCAGAATACAGCCCACGGACCACACGTCGATGGCAGTGGTGTACTCCTAGAAGGTCAACATGATCTCCGGTGCTCTGTACCATCTTGTGGCAACGTATTCTGTCATGAATCCGAAGTTGTTCTCAGATGAGGCAACAGATCTGGCGAGTCCGAAATCACACACTTTCAAATCACAGTTGGAGTTGAGGAGCAAATTTGAAGGTTTGAGGTCTCTGTGTAACACGTTTGCCGAATGCATGGCCTTGAGTGCTCTGAGGGTTTGGTATATGAAGTACTGGCAATGGTCATCACTCAGCTTTTGGGACTTGATCACTCTGTGTAGGTCTGTCTCCATGAGCTCCTGGATGAGATACACCTCGTTGAAGGACTCGTAGTTGAGTGGTTTCTGGATGTCCAGTATCGAGATGATGTTCTCGTGGTTGTTGAAATGTTTGAGCAGTTTCAGTTCTCTGAGTGTTCGCAAACAGAACATGGGTTTCTCAAAGGGAAGGATCTTCTTGATGGCGACTTTGGTGCTGGACGGTTTGTGCACTGCGGAACACACGATACCGTAGGCACCTTCACCCACGATCTCCAGGATCTGGTAGTAGTCGGAGACGTTGAAGGAGATCTTCCGTTGGTTGCTGCTCATCCTGTGACTTGTGTCCTGTGTCTGGGGTGTTTCTGGTGTGTGAGGGGTGAAGGGAACACGCTTAATGTGTTTTATTATTTCTAGGTTTTGAGAGCGATGAGTTGCCGGTTGGAATGTTGACTGTTCTTTCTCTCCAATTTTCCTGATCTCTCCCGGGCTGTGCAGTGTGTAGTGAGTGGGCATCGACGTCCCAAATCAGCCCTTTTGGTTTCACTTGTGCATATAGAGGACGTTTCACGGTGGAATTCCTTGTCACGTCCCTGCAAACAGCGGTGTGTTTTACGGTCTTTCCTGCCCTTCGACCACCAGGCCATGCGATGAAACTTGGACCAGTGCTCACGGTTCGACCCTGCTGTCTGCCATCTTGTGTGCGGAATATTCTGTGCTCTGTGTGCCCCCTACCAGCAGAATAGAACAAGGCCCTTGTACTGGCAGGCCTTGTTCCCCCATCTATGAGTCTCTCCTAATGGCCTACGCTCAGAGTGCCTCCGTCGGTCACGGGCCACACCATACAAAGTGCGGATCTTCGATCCGCACACCT
>JAKVQR010000445.1:0-10175 GCA_030462915.1 Petasospora meyerae
TCCCTCAACCGCGGATTTCTCGCCCAACGTCCTCTACACGTTACAAAATTTTTCAGGCGTATCAACAGGGAGAACAAACAGGAGAGTAGACAGAAAGGAGGGGAAAAGCATCACTCATCGTCTCAAAATGCCAGCTCACTTGACCACAGAGGACACTCTCCACGATGCTGTGAACGAATACGCCGCCTTGCTCGACTACTTCAAGGCCCCAGAGTCCGAAGAGGCCTCTTTCCACAACAGATTTGCCAGCTTCATCACCGACGAGGGTAACGACGAAGAAGAAGTTGAATACTCCGCTGACCTTTTCCAGTGTATCGTCCAGGAGACACCAGAGACATTGACACAGTACATCCCAGATAGAGACTTGGAGAGCGTCGTGAACCTCGTCGTGTTCATTCTCTTGCAACAGCCAGAACAAGAACAGTTTGAACAAAGCGTGCGTACATGGTTTGAGAAGCTCATTGCCGCCCAGCAGTTGGGTAGCAAAGTGGAGAAGAACAAGAAGAAAACCTTGAAGGTGCTTTCCCTTGTCTCCAACCTTTCGTCCGTGTACAACATGGACATCTCCGCTGCATTGAAGAAGTCACTCTTGTCCCACATCCTTACACTCGTTGAGCTTTTGGACGATGCTAAGATCCTCAAGCCATTCGTGACCAACGCAGAGGCCGTTGTACTCGGTGGTGAGAGCGAAGCCGATGAGGAGACTCGCTCTTTGCTCGTGAAGGCCTCCGAGTTGTACTCTTCTTACGATGACGTCGAGTCTCTCAAATTGCTCCAATTGGCAGCTACAAAGATCTCTCCAGTGTCAACATCACTCGTTGAGCAATACATCATCAAGGCATTGAACTCCTCCAAATCACTTGACCTCACACATATCACCGCTAACACAGCCATCACACAAGCAGCTCCACAGGATCTCATACAGCTCATTGACCAATACCACAGCGTGGTTTCCACATCCGAGTTCTCTAAGCAGTTGGAGTCCGTTGCCTCCAAGTACCCATCTTTGTCCACATCTACAATCTTGCAGAAGAGCAAGCTTCTCACACTCTTGTCATTGGCCCAGAAGAACAGCATCCTTCCATACTCCACCATCAGCAACACATTGGAGATCCCACAGGAACAAGTCGAGTTGACACTCTTTGACGCCATCAAGCGCGGTGCTCTCGAAGGTAAGATGTCCCAAGTGAATGAGCAGTTCCACGTGCACTCCGTTAAGGTCATTGTGAAGAAGATTGAGAAGGAGGACTGGGGTTTGATTAAGCAGAAGTTACTTGAGCACAAGAAGGCTTTGAACGAGGTGAAGACTTTGATCCAGAACGTCCAGAAGAAGCAGGCCAAGAAGAACTGAAGTCATACACAGATATAACCTACAACTGATGTGATTGATGTGAATATTGATTGTAGTAATTGGGTAGTTTGTTATAGTTAGTTGGCTATAGAAAAAGGGTCCCCTATCCTATCCCCACACCCGTACACCAGGAACGTTGACAGAATGAATCCGTCAAAGTTACACCGTGGAAGCATCCAGGGAATCCCACATAGAATGTCTACCAAACTAATAACTACTACATTCCAAAGATGTCCACGTTCGAAAAGGCATTGGACCAATGGACAGCTCTCTCACTGCCCAAATTGCAGCACGATCTGGACCTCCGCGGTGAAGAGATCCAATCATTACAGACGACGACATTGGAGAGTCGTAAGCAATTGGCAACGAAGACCAAGGAGTTCAAGAAGTTGGAAGAGGATGCCAAGTTGAAAGAGTTTAAGCACTTGTTGAAGAGATACCAACAGGAAGTTGATACACTCACTGAGAGAGCCAAATTGAGTGAATCTGCGTTTTTTGAGGTGTACACCGCCATTGCGGAGTTACCAGATCCGAAACCTTTGTTGGAGGCCTCATTGGACTCTGTAATTGCGTCCTAGGAAGTCAACGAATTAAGAGAGAAGAATGAGCAATTGCAAAGTGAGTTGCTGAAGTACGCAGACTACGAACAGCTCAAGTCTAAACTGTTGAGATTGGAACAGAAGTCTGCTGAGACGTTGGCCAACAGACTCAAGTTACAAGAAGAGGAACTCGCAGCTCAGTTCAAGGAGAAAGAGTCGCAATGGACACAGAAGCAAGATGATCTTACAAAGCAATTGGAGTCGATGCAGTCAGAAGTGCAGGAGTTGAAGACACAACAGCAGATCGATAAGAAGAAGTTGAAGAACCAGCGTATCGCTCTTGGTGAGGATCCAGATGCAGATGAGGCAGAGGAAGAAGATGGAGCCACAGAGCAGAAGGATACATCATCATCTGCTCAGACTGTTGAGATCCAGACATTGAAGAGAGAATCTGAAATGAAGGACAAGAGATTGCAACAGTTGGAGACTCGCAACTCTGAGCTGTCTCGTGAATTGACCAGAGCCAAATCTGAAGCCGAGGCCAGAGACGCTAAGATGGCACAGGAGTTGAAGTTGACAGAGTTGGAGTCCGAAAATGCCAGTCTTGTGGCACAGTTGGAGCATATCAAGACTAGTACGGAGTCTAAGGAACGTTCCAAGGCCATGATGATTGCCAACTTCCAAAGAGAAGTCAACTCGCTGTCTACTGAGCTCTCGTCTGTGAGAAAGCAATTGGAGTCGTACAGAGACTACAACGAGATCAAAAAGGAGTTGACTACACTGAGAGCAATTGCATTTGGAGTCGGCGAAGAAGAAGAAGGAGACAACGACGATGCTGATGGGAACGACTCCGATTCTGAGGCTGAAGTCACCAAAGCCGGAGAGATGGGCGTTGACGAGTTGCAACACAAGTCCGAAAGCAAACACTTGGATGAGATCTTGGTGCAGCGTAACAAGAAGCTCACTGCGGAGATTGCAGAGTTCAGATCGAAGCACGAGTCGCTGAATGAGAGAATCTCTCAGTTGGAACAGGAGTTGCAGAAGTCCAAACAGGAGACTGCGAAGTTAGCACAGACCAACTCTCAATTGGAAGATGAGTTGTCCAGATTGGACCAGGCCACTTCCAAGTTTGACACCATGTCGATGATTTCGGGTGTGACACGTGCTACAACACGTACCTCCTACAACAACACCGGAAGACGCCTCTCCCCTGCCTCATCCATTGCCGGTGGAGTGATCCTAGAGGAAGGTTCACAGGATGCCTCGATGTCCGTGTTGCCTATCATCACCTCGCAGAGAGACCGTTTCCGTGCGAGAAACAACGAGCTGGAGGCACAGTTGAAGAAGCAACAACAACAGCTGACGGAGTTGCGTTCCCAGATCTCCAAGTTGCAAAAGGAGAACACATAGCTGTTTGAGAAGACCAGGTACTTGTCTTCGTTCCAGGCCGGTTCTGTGCGTCGTCAGAACAACAACAGCAGCGGCAGCAGCGGCTCCAAGGAAGATCTGGAGGCACAGACAATCTACGAGGAGTCTCTTCACCCATTGGCACAGTTCAGACAACGAGAGCAGGAGAGAATCGCCTCAAGACTATCACCATTGGAGAGAATCTTCCTCTCGTTTGCTAAGGCGATCTTGGCCAACAAGACGAGTAGAATGCTCTTCTTGGGTTACTGTGTTGGGTTACACGGATTGGTGATGATGATGAGTATCTACGTGATGAGTCTCCACGGCAGTCTGACCCCAGACGTTGGCGTGTCACACAATGCCGCTACCAAGGCTGCTGTGAACGCTGCTGCGTATGCTGCTCAACGGTCTAGTTGACAGTCATCCATCTTAGCTTACATGAATGCATATTACCATCTACAACTACGGTGCTTCCATAGGCCTCTACCCTTCAACCCTTCTACCCTTCAACCTCCAATAACTTCCTTCATCGCAGTGACGCCTTACATGAAGAACGTGTTCGATAAGAGTAGTTGGAGATTGTACATTACAACAAAGGGACAAACGAAGGGGAAAGGGAAGGGGAAAGAAATGGTTAGAAGACCACAATGGGAAGTGGAAGAATGCGAATAATACAACAAGCGGATAAATTCAGATTAACAAAAAGGGGGTTTGTTCATTGCGTAGATCTTTGTGGGTGTCATCATCTTGATTCAAGCGGTGATTCTCTTCTGAGCAGCCAATCTAGCCTTCTGTCTGGTGGACAAGTGGGCGAGGGACTTCTCGGTGGTCTTAGCAACGGCCTCCTCCTTCTCGGTCAAGACAAGCTCGATGTGGGATGGAGAGGACTGGTAGGCGTTGATTCTACCGTGGGCTCTGAAGGTTCTTCTTCTCTGCTTTGGGGCCTGGTTGACCTGGATGTGGGAGATGTAGAGCTTGGTGGTGTCGAGACCCTTGGCGTCGGCGTTGGAGGCGGCGTTGGTGAGCAAGTCCTGGATGAACTTGACGGATTTCTCTGGCCATCTGGCCTTGGTGACACCGAACTCCTTACCCTGGGCGGTACGGCCGATGGAGGAGTTGAAACGTCTGAATGGGATGGCTCTCTCGTGGTTGGCGACCTGGGAAAGGTACTTCTGAGCCTTCTCGAGTGGCCAGCCGTTGATGGCCTGGGCGGTCTCTCTGGTGTTCTTGAAGGAGACACGGAGGTAAGAACCACGGGCGGAGGCAGACTTAGCTGGGTTGGTGGAAGTAGCGCCGTAACGGACCATTGTGGATGATGATGTTCGGTGTGTTCTTAGGCAGTGCTTCTATAGTGTGTTGATGGGGCGCCCTCTGCTGAATTTTCAGTTTTGAAGAAAAACTCAACTCTGTCTGCCGCCCGCGCTCGCACTGAGTGAGGAGGAAAGTGGTGGCCGGAGACAGAGAACTTCCGCTTTGGGACGTTTTTCGGGTCTGAAAAGTTTTCCGCGAATCTCGAATTTCTGGGATCGTACAGTGTGGATCAGCGCGCGGTAGTGGGGCTTTCGCGGGAGATCTGGGTTCAGCCTGTGTGCGGTGTCGGGATGTTTTCTGATGGATAATCGGTGCGGAAAGAGGTGGTGTTTTTCTTAGCGCGGGGGAAAAGATTTGTGAACCCTATATTACAGCACGTGACTGATCGAGAAGAGGGCAACAGCCCAAATATTGGCTTATCGGTAGGCGCGGGATTTGCCATTCCTCACTAATTGACCCGCCACCCATATGGTTGACAACCACTTGACACATTCGCCAGGTTGAAGACATAACCCACCAATTACACCGATGAATCCAACATCTCTCATAACGTCAGTGTCACTTCTGGCATCTCTGACATCCGCGCTCAATTGCAACAGCGGGGTGCTCTCACAGTATCGACTTCAGGAGTACTTCACCGATGTGGTATCTAACAGCAAAGTAATGGACACTCCACCTTCTAAGACAAACACTACATGGTTCTTGAATCTGTGTAACCAAGTGGAATACGTTTCGGATGATTGTCCCAAACATTCCCAAATTTGTGGTGTCCAGAGGGTGTTGATGCCCGGTGAGGAGCCTATCAAGACCCAGATCATCTCATTGGGGAACGGATTGAGCTATGACGTTAAGGAGTACAACGAAGAACTGTTGAACATAACATTCGATGAAACATCATGGGGGACCAACTTGATCACTACAGATTTACAATTGAAGTGTTACACTGGCTCAGAGGCCAAGGAGCCAATCGTCCAATGGACACAGGAGAAGATCATTGTGGAATGGGAGACTCCAGCGGCATGTATCAAGAGCCATAAGGACAAAAACACACCTGTGCCACCACCACCACCACATCCTCCATTTGATAAGAAACCTGCTACGGATGACTCATGGGGTTGGTTCACGTGGTTGTTCATCATCTTTGTGCTTGCCGTGGGTGGATACATCATCATGGGTGCATGGGTCACGTACACCAAGTCTCCTGCAGACTTCCAAGACGCTCTACACGACTTCAAGGACACATTGAAGAACTTGGCACAGGCTCTTCCAGGGTTTGTCTCGGAGATTATGGGTAAAGTGTTTGGTTCCAGAGATAGAGGAGGCTACAGCGCTGTGTAAACCACTTATTATATTATAAGTATATGTATTCAAAATTCAATCTTGCTGCTTTCCTGTGATAAGCGCCTTCATGCTCTGTGCGGTCTTCTCCACGCTTGTCTTGAGGTAGTCTCTCTTGATAATCAATGCCTTGACCTGGTCATCCAGTGTCTTCTGGTCATCTGCCACTCTTTGTTCGTACTGCTTGATGTCCGTGCTGAGGAACATCTTCCCACAACCTTCCCACACTGTGTTGTTCTTAGAGCCGTTCTGTTGCAGTTCGTTCAAAGTGGCTCTGGCGATGCGGGATGTGACTTCTTTCTGTTGGATTTGGGAAGAGACCACTTGTAAGTCCTATTGGTTCTTCTGTAGTTGTGCGTCCATCTCAAAGAGGAGCTGGGGGAAGATGTTGTTAGCTGGGAGTATTGGATTGGTGTATGGTAGTTGAAGACTCACATTCTGCATAGCTTCCTGCTGTTTTGATGCCATTGTGTTGGTGGGATTTAGTTCAGATTGCTGATATTTATTGCGCTCCAATAGTATAAATTCTACTGCCCTTTGATATCTTTGGTGTCCGTTTTGTTAGGTATGCGATCTCGAAATTTCCCGCCACCACTGCATCACCACTGAAAAGTACCCGGAGAAATCAACTCTGCACCCATCTGGCATCTCACCATCATTGTACGATCTGATGATACCACTACCAGCTAGGACCATCACAATGTTCAGACACCTTGTAAAGAGATCTTCTACGACTCCGCATCTCCAAACCCAATTCAGACGGTTTTTGGCATCTCCAGCTTCCTCTACAACGGCAACTACTTCACCATCCATCGAGACTAACACGTTAAGTGACACCAACAAGGCCGAGAAAACACTCCAGAAGTTCTGGAAAACCGTGGGGATCCATCCAACAGAGACACACTATGAGATCCAACTGGACAACAGAACTTTGAAGACACCTTTGGGCAACAAACTCGCCATCCCTAAGGATAGAGCACAGTTGGCCCATTTGATCCATCATGAGTGGAGCTCCTTGGCCAGTTTGACCATCAAGACACACAGTTTACCATTGACGTCATTGGCCTCCAGAGTGGTGGATTTGGAAAGCTCACACACAAACCAGAACGAGGACGACATGTCCAAAGTCGGGAAGAAGCAGGACATCATCGAGATGCTGTTGCGTTACTTGGACACAGACACTTTGCTTGTGTTCTCCCCAGTTGCAGAGTTTGAAGGTGCGTTGAGAAAGGCACAGGAGGCCAAGTACAGACCTATCATCAAGGAGATCGAGGAGATGCTCGGAGGTGTGGAATTGACGTATTTGGACGTTGACAGAGACGGAATGAGAGGAAACAAGCAACACCCAGAGACCAGAGAGAAAGCCCGTCAATGGCTTATGGATCTCAACTTCTGGGACCTTGTCGCCTTGGAGAAAGTCACGCTGCACGCCAAGTCGCTCATCTGTGGTATGCTTGTGCTCAGGGCCAAGTCTCCAATTGGACACGGCGTGACCCCACGTTCCATGGAGGAGATCGCAGAGGCTGCTACTTTGGAAGTTATCTACCAGACTGAAAGATGGGGTGAAGTGGAGGACACACACGACGTTGACTACCAGGACATCAGAAGACACATCAACAGCGCCGGTATCTTGGCCTACAGGGAGAGAAACTGATCATATAGAGAATATTCATTGTACATAATTCTTCCACCAATTCGTTGAGATGTATCGTCAGCGCAGATACTAAGGTATGCCTGGGGATCAATTGAAAAAAATTGTAACGCATAACTCAGTATGAGGTTCGCTAACGAGGATGAGTGCGTTTGTCTAGCGTTCTTTTCCCCTCCATTCGCTGATTGGAAAGCAGCTATGCAGTGAATAGAACGCATTCGTATCAAAGAAGGGGAAAGAAAGCTGAACGTGTGTGGTTGGAAGGCTGAAGGAAGAGACACGAGTTGAAAAGTTTTTATACCGTACCCGAGCCGGGGAAATCAGAGCACGGGTGCTACATAACCCATGAAGCCCATCACTACGTTAGAACTTAGGGCTAGCTAGCTATCAGTGCAGTATGAGGGTAGAATATTAAATCGCAATGATGATTATATACAGTATAGTAAGGCTTGGTCACTTCATCAGGTAGTACTTGGCCATCTCGTACGCTGTCCAGCAGATGGCCGTTGCCGGAACATTAGAGACGATTCTAGGCTTAACACCTTTCCAGAACCCAGATGCACCTTCCAACTGATAAATCAACTTGGCAGCCTGCCACATCGAATGTGTGTTCTTGATCTTTATATCGGAACTGAGTCCCTTTGTTTGCAAGAATGTCTTGATGCAGTCCAACGGTGTCGTCAATGCAGCTGCAACACCACCGGCCAACCCACCAGATATACAGTGCTTCAAAGGGTCATGTTTCCCCGATGGGTTAATGATCTTGGTAGCACTCTCATACACCACGAAATTCAGAGCAGTGAAAGGGATCGTCATAGCGATGGTTGTTGGATAACTGGTGTAGAACGCAGAGACACCTTCTCTTTGGATGATCGATCTCGTCGTGGTGAGGAAGTCCGATTTGATCTTCTGTTCTGCAGCCAATTGCATTCTTTGTTTGATCACATCGAATGGGTTCATCAATGCCTCGGACGTAATAGTGGCAGATGCTCCGGCAAGTGCGACTCTCAACGGTTGATGTCCTTCCAACTCCGAATCACTTATAAGCTTCTTCTTGGTGAACTCATAGGTACCGAAGTATACAGCGTGTGCAGGACCAGCACCGAGGACAACACTCGAAGTACCTCTCCATAGCGAAACCCAACCTTCTTTACTCGAGATGTTATAGATAGAGCGCATGATACCACTGTTCACGGCATTGGATTGGCCACCTTGTCTCAATGCCTGCATTCTAGTCTTGAGGGCATCAACAGGATACATCACTGTGTGTTCCAAGATACCGGCAAATGCACCAGCGATGCATTGGGCTGAAAGAGTAGCACCTTCAGGCAGGGCCTCGTAGTCGATTTCTTCTTGTGGCAGCGCGTTGGCCAAGTTGGCATGGATAACATCTGGGGATGATGAGGTTGATGTGCTCATATTGTTGATGGGAGGGAGTAGAGGTTGGGAATTAGTCTTGGAGGTAATGGCTTCTTTTTCTCTGATTTTTTTTGGGGAATTGATTAGACAAATGAAGACTTCAACATGCACAGTCTCTTCTCTGCCACTCAATAATCACAAACAACCCTTTATTGCTCAGTTAATTACCCATAGAAGTAGAAATGGGTGAAATTTAAAGCGTCCGAAGTCGCGTCCAACGTGTGTCTTCCCCGGTATCGGATAAGCGTAGCTTTTTTGTTTTTTCTTTCTTTCTTTTCTCGGAACTAAGCGGTACTTCTCGGGGAGAGCTTATCATTAAGTCTATTGAATAAACAGAAATAAATACATAAATAAGGTCACACTGAATGATACAACTAATCAGATTTCTGAAATTGTTGTTCGGTGTTGCGTTTCCAACTGCAATAATCGGCAAAATCGCAGTAATCACACTTGGTTTTCACGTTGGTGTAGTTGGGGGTCATAGCCACGGGGTCTCTCATACCCATCCAAAAGTCCAATGCTGATCGTACAACTTCATTAGGGGTCTCTTGAAGATCTTCACTGTTGAAACGAAGCTGTTTGAACATCTCACCGTCACAGTAGTATTGGATTCTCATATCCCCAATTGGGAATTGTGCTATGAGATGGGTCAATTGAGAAAGCCTGATAAGGAGGAATCTGATGGTTGGTGGTGTCTACCATGTAGTCAAGAGATCTGTGATGGCACCGACTTCACAAAGTTCTTCTTGTAGATGTGATAGGTCGTACACTCCATCTGACTCCGAGAGTTGTAATCCGGATGTGTACATATGATCACCTCTTTGTAACTTCCTCATATCATCAGCAAACAACTGATCGACATACACCCATGAAAGAACAAGTTGTGGGGTCAATGGAGCATCAATATCCAACCCGCGTCTGCGTGAATACTCCTCCCAATGTCTCAGAGAATGTAAGGGTGACTGTCCTAGTAATCTGAGAAACTCCTGGTACAGAGCAACTTGCTGTTTGGAGCCTTCAACCACCGATGCTTGTGTTGGTGGTTTCCTCCAACGTCGTGTCTTCACATCACTGACATTCAACTTGTACAGTCTTGCATACTGTGGGATCAGATGTTCAGCACTTTGTATCAGGGAATCCAACGATTCAACATCCAGTT
>JAKVQR010000446.1:0-10163 GCA_030462915.1 Petasospora meyerae
TTTTTTTTTTTTTTTTTTTTCGAGATGTCATCATAAGCTCGGATCTGAACACCCGGACATCAGACTCTTTTTACCGCTCATCGACGACCTTCACAACAAGTTCACACCTCATCGGCTCACCCCACGGGCCACTGGACTGAGTTGAGAGCTGTGGTTTCTACGTGAGCTCAACAATGAACTTCAAGTAGACTACAGAAAGGGCTTCACATGTTGTGAAAACTACGAGGTCTCTAGACTTCTTTTCTAACAGTGCGAAGTCATCGACCACGGATGTTCCATTCTTCAACAACGTTGATATCTCCAACTTCCACAAGCCATCACACCGCAAGATCAAGAAGTCGCCTCAGACTACGATCCGTGCTACTGTGAAAGCTACACATCCATTCATCAACTACAACTCAGAGACATATAAGCTGCTCCTCGTTGCGCGCCCTCAACACCCTGTGTACCCAATCACCCATGAATCAGTGAAGTTGAATGGTGAAACTACACAGTCAAACTCATTACAGTTCACATCAAGCATAGAGGCAGAGAAGCTCACAGAAAAACTATCGTACGATCCCTATGAACTGGAAGTTGTGAAAGATCCATACCGCAGATTTGATACATCAGCCGTGGATGTGAAACTCGCAGATCAGATTGCCAGCTTCTTCTCCAGTGGATTCACACTTGATACACTTAATGAATTACAATCCACTAGACTCACCAACTCTTCCAGCATCCAGATCACAAATGAGGAAAAAATGCATTGTCTTGTCGAGAACCATCTCACTCCTGGAAACTCCGAAGTGCTATTTAGCTTCATCACCAAGTTCATCGAGGATGCCGACAACGCCCAACTATCAATCAGATTGTTCCACACTATCAGAAACGCAAGTACCAAGTTTGGTGTTAGATCGAAGAAGCATTTTGCCACAAGATTGGAAGATCTCTACAACTCACTGATTGCCAAATACCCAACGCTCACAGACTCATCAGAGTTGACCGTCTCCCTTCTCTACTCCACAATCTTCTACAAGAATGTCAACCTCACACAAGGACTTCTGCTCAAGCTATCCGAAGATGGTGTTTCTCCAAGCTCGGAGGTCGTTTCAAGGTACTACAAACTCATTGCAGGATTGGCTAACAACAATCCGGACAACGTCGCTGTGTTGGCAAAGCTGAGAGATATGCAAGATATCATCTACACCACGATGGACGTGTCATGTGCAACGACTTTGATCCCATTGTGCAAGTCCTTTGTTGAGATCTCGTGCGTATTGGATATTCTGGAGATGAAATTCACAGGAAATGAGTTGAGATCGATATTGCAACAGTTGGAACCTGTTTTGTGCCAGACATTGGCTTCTTTGGATAATAAGTACCTCATGAAGCAAGGCGTTTCCGGTGATGCTATCATGCCTCTTACGCTGGCAGTACTGTACAGATGTGGTGATCTGGGATCTTGGTCAGATGAAACCAAGCTTTGGTTGGTGAAACAGAGTATCTCTCATGGAAGTTTCATTTTGGCTAGAAACTTATTATAGAGCTTGAAGTTGGACGGTGTGATTGTACAAACGTTGAAAGACATGACACAAGATGAGAAGTTGAACGCCACTATCCACGAAAACAAGCCTGGAAGAGATAACTTCTCACGCAATGAATTCTTGAAGCTTCTATCAAAGGTGTGACCACTGTGCTACTGTACATACATGAAAAGAACATAAACATTACATCTTGTATGATCAAATCACCGATAGTCCATAAATAAATAAACAAATACTCTGATATGAGGTCATCTCTTACCCTTACGGCTTTTTGGACCGACACCACCAAGACTGAAATCAGGATTTGTAGCGATGAGCAAATCTGCAGCTGAAGTCTGGGTTTGCATTGGTCTTTGAATGGTGCGAACACCAGGGACCTGTGGTGGAATCTCAGCAGGGTTCTTCTCATAGTAACGAGGATTGATGCCACGTTGTGACACTGATGTGAATGTTGAAGATCCAATGGATTCGTTACAGAATGATGGTGCCGGCGTTGATCTCAGTTCCATCGGGTCTGGGAATGGATAACCGTCTCCAAGCATGGACTCCGAGTCTGGTGTTTCAACCACATTTGTAGAAGGCGAGAGTGTAAGTGGTAGGCTTGCTTGTTGACTCTGATCAGCAAGAACAGGGACCTGTGGTTCTTGCGGGGACATGATCTCTGTAGGGATACGAGAAGAGTAATTTGAAGAGGTAGCATCATCATCTACCAGCGATTCAGAATTTAAGTTACTCTGCAGTGGAGCTGTGGCTGCAATTGATTCAGCTAGGCTGCTCAAAGACGGATTCTCTGCTGGTTGTAGTGCGTCCAGTTTCTGAGCAATGCGTGTTCTGTAAGTCGGCTCTCTTGTGAGTGTTGTTTCTTCTTCTTTGGGCGTCACCACAGGCAGAGGTGGCGCCGATAACTCATCAGCAGATTCATCCTCAGTTTGGCCATACGTAGATGTTGGTGTTTTTGGTCTTGGACGTGGCCCCGTCAGCTTGGACTTACCTGGTAAGATGGTGTCACCAACAGGGTAGGGGAGCGGTGGCGCATCTGGGAGGTCACTCGGGACAGCCACAGGTATATCGAGAGGGTAAGGAGCCGATTGTGGAGGGGTGTACGCCACTATTGGCGAGCTTTGTGGAATAGGTGGAGGGATGACGGCGTTGTAATTTTCAGTGATGGACTCGAGACCTTGAACTGGGACGATGTGGTGTTCTAGTGCTGGTGGGGCAGTAGGAGGTGAGTAATCAGTGTAATCATAACGTCGATAGGCAACTGGTGGTGTAGTGAGTAGCTCGTGTTGTCTGTTTCGACTCTGTGAACTGCTGTTGTTAGAGTCTCTAACAGCGTCATATGCCTGCACACCACCATTCACGGGAACATCATCATAACGAACGGAGTCATCCATCTCGAAGTTGGCACCATCGTCACTGACAAAAGGCACTCTCTCATCGTTGTTGCTGTCATCATCTGCTCCCATTTTGAGTTCTGAGCCACCATCAGCAGTCCCATAAGAGTAGACGTGTGGTTGAAGCTGGTACTCATTGTCACCTAGTTGTTGGAAGTTGGTATTGAAATTGTTCTTCCTCATAGCCTTTCTCGAGGATACGGTTCTTCTCATGATGCAAAGCATGATTGCAGATAGTGCGATGAGCACAGCAGCAGCAAGGATGATCCAACCTGCCCAGTCCAAGTGTGGGATGAAGAGCAGGATGTCAACCAGGAACGACAACAACGTGAGGAGGAATGAGGGCATGCACCATATAAGGAGAAAGAAGAGAAGTCTGGAAGAGTAAGCTGGGCCGTGCCAATGGAGTGTGATGGCACCAAAGAAGAGAATAGCAGTGAACCCAGCTGCGATGGGATGTACGATCAACAGTTTCGACACCGAATGTCTCGCGTTAGACGGCAAGGAGAAGCCACCAAGATCTTCAATGTCTGTGGTAGAGTACCCAATGCGTGGTGCAGTACATACGCCGTCACTGCAGAGACCAAACACGCCAAATTTGACGTTATCGTAGGTGCACAGGGTGATGGTGTCTGTGATGGGCACTGATAGGATGGCTATGATCTGGAAAGCGAGGGATACTCCAAGGATCACAGAGAGCGTCGTTGCCGGGCGGACTCGTGGTGCCATCTTGGTGTGTGAAGAGCGTGGTAGAATAGAAAAGAGAGTGTTATCCAGGTTTGTGACCTCTTCTAGCGACCAGATTCGTCAAAAGGCGATATGATCGAGTTGTGGATCAGACAAGAACCCGCTCCACAATCTTTTTTTAGGATGTCGCGTCAGGGATCGGAAATACGTGGCGCATGATCACACCAGCCATAGTTTTCATGAAGTGTGGCTAGTGACAGTTATGCAGCCCTGGTGGAAGGAAATTTCTTTGACCTCATCGCTTCTTCAACTCTTCAGCAACACGATTGGGACAGAAACGTACTGAAATCCCATTATACCCCCCTAGCTGATATTTATCACTTATCATGGGGGCGGTCAATAACAACCAGAAGCTCCACGTCAAATTTGACGATGGTGAGGCGACGCCGAAGCACGCTGAAGTGCAACTGCAGAATACAGAGGACACAAGCAGCATAAGACCATCACAGAAGAAGAAGAGAAGACGGAAAAACAAGACCCCTGAGGAGAGCAATGATCAAGGTGTGACAGGTGAAGCTAGAAGCATAGCAGAGGCCCAACAAAAACTCCCCTCCGACAACTCAAGACCAAAGAAGCAGAGACTTTCCACGAAGAAGCTAGAGCCTTCCGCAACCAGAACAGTCACATTCTTCAGTGATGACGAGGAGGAGGCAAGAGATCACAGAGGAGGATAGACAAACTCTCCAGAGTACTTAAAGTCCAGAGCCAGAGATCTTCTGGAGGTGAGAAAGACCTTACCAGTGTACAAAGCCAAGGACGAGCTCATGGAGCACGTCGCCAATGAAAGAGTCACCGTGCTCATTGGTGAAACTGGTTCCGGTAAGTCCACACAGATTCCTCAGTTCTTGATGGGCATCAACAAGAAGGGAATCGCAGTCACACAACCTCGTCGTGTTGCCGCAATCAATTTGGCATCGAGAGTGTCAGAGGAAGTCGGCACCACACTGGGAGACAAAGTCGGTTACTCCGTCAGATTTGACAACAAGTCCCACCATTACACCAAGCTGAAGTACCTCACAGATGGTATGCTTCTCAGAGAGATCATGATGAACAGAGATCTCCCTCAGTACTCCACAGTGATCATTGATGAAGCGCACGAGAGAACGGTACTCACTGATTTACTCATGGGATTCCTTAAGGAACTGCTGGCCAAGAGAGACGATCTCAGAGTCATCATCATGTCTGCCACACTGGATGCAGAGAAATTCTCCAATTTCTACAACGGAGCAAAAATACTGTATGTTGAAGGTCGTATGTACAAAGTGGACAGACTGTACATGGACAAACCATCCGAAGATGTTGTGGACTCCACCATTAAGGCCATCGTTCAAGTGAACAATGGTGAACAGGAAGGTGATATTCTTGTCTTCTTACCGGGTCAGGAAGAGATTGACAAGTGTGTCTCGCTGCTCGAGAGAATTGCACCTGAGTTACCCAAAGAGGCTCCTCTCATTGTCCCACTTCCACTCTACGCATCTTTGCCTCCAGCAGACCAAGCAAAAGTCTTCCTTCCACTCAAGGCAAGAAGAAGAAAAGTCATTCTTTCCACCAACATTGCAGAGACATCCGTCACTGTTCCCGGCGTGAGATATGTCATTGACTCGGGACTAAGAAAGGTGAAGGTTTGGAGACACCAGCTGGGACTCTCCACTCTGCTTACAGCCCCAGTTTCCAAAGCATCAGCCACCCAGAGAGCTGGTAGAGCTGGTCGTGAAAGAGAAGGTAAAGCCTTCAGACTGTACACAGAGAACGACTTCACAAAGCTTCCAACGCAAACAGAACCGGAGATCTCGAGATCTAACGTCACATCACCTGTGTTGATGCTGAAGAGAGCGGGTGTTGACGATATCTTAAATTGGTCATGGTTGGAAAACCCAGGACAGGATGCGCTCATCTCTGCATTGACACAGCTCTACCACTTGAAGGCTCTTGATGACAATGGTAAGATCACCGAACTTGGTGTGCAGATGGCCATTCTTCCACTCGAGCCTCAACTCTCCGCTATCCTCCTCACAGCACACAAATCTAACTGTTTGTCAGCTGCAGTGGACATCGTTTCCTGTCTCTCGGTTGACAACTTGATTTTGAATCCTCCATCTGAACTTCGTGATGAGGTGAACGAGAAGAGAAGAAACCTGTGTGTCTTGGGAGCCAAACACGGTGATCTGCTCATGGTGAAGGAGCTACTGGATTTCTACGTTCAGTTTGACAACTCCCAGGAACGCAAACAGTGGTGTAAAGAACTTGCCCTTTCATACAGAGGCTTCAAAAACGTGTTAAGAGTGAGAAATCAGATCAGACAGTATATGATCTCACTCATGAAGGACAAACACCTCTTCGACACGGACGACGACCAAGACACATCAAAGGCACTCGATGTTGCTTCTGTCCTCAAGGCTTTCCTCTCTGGGTACGTCTCTAATACCGCTATTGGAATGCCAGACAGATCTTACAGAACCACAACATCGGGACAACTGATATCTGTGCATCCTTCTTCTCTGGTGTTCGGAAAGAAAGTGGATGCAATCATGTACAACGATTACGTCTACACAACGAAGGGTTACGCTCGTAACGTCAGCGTCATTGAACTGTCATGGCTACAGGAAGTAGGTGCTCATGTACTCGCACCAAAGGAGAATGTGAACTGAACTTGTACATGGTTGTTTAGAATCCAATTAGAATTAATGCATCTATAAATAAACCGTAATTAGAAAAGCAAAGCGAGAAAAAGTTCATAAAATGCCAGGATATTAGAGAGACTTTCTTCTTGATCTCATGTCGTTGTCAATGTAATCATCATCATGTTGCCTCATAGCAGTTAGATCATCGAGCTCATAGGTTTCACGTGGCCCAAGATCCCGATCATGAGATGTAACAGACTTGATGGGTTCCAAAACAGTACGTTTGAACTCCACATCGTTGTGAGTGTTACTGTCAGTGTTGGTAGGACGAGGTGAGAAGAGCCCCGCAGATTGTTCAATGTCCAGATTTGGACGTTGTAAACTTGATGGACCAGAGTTGGATGTCCCATGTGTCATGTTGCTCATGGTACGTCTGTGAGAACGTGTACTTGATTTCGTCGAAAAAAACGAAGGTCTCTTGATACGATCTCTCACAATCTTTGGAGCAGCACTTTTCAAGAACTCAAAGACAGGATCGGTTGTACTGTCGATAGTGTCCGTTCTGTGATGTCCGTGAAGCTCCTGGTATCGATCTCTCTTCTCCATCTTCGCTGAAGGGAGCATGATGGCACGGTCGAGTGAGTAAGGAAGTCCTCTGTGACGACCTCTGATCATCATTGCAATAATAACCAGTTTCGAGACAGTGGAGAATTCACCAGAGAATGACGGGTTTGTACCAGGATAACCAAGTGATAACCCGACTGTACCATAGGCAGAGACCACCTCGAACATGATTTGAAAGACGCCGAACGACGGCTGAGTTGGATCCTGAATTCTAGAACCTTCTGCGATACAAATCACAAACAGACCCAAGAATACAAACCACAAGTCAAAAGACAACTGCTTTCTCAAATGCGCACCAATGAACGAGGTCGGTTTCTGATTATCGTTGGTTTCATCATCGTTTCCACCAGTGTAAAGGCCAAGCGATTGCTCCTCATAGACGTTAGTTCTTCTGATGGAAATAGCCAATGGCATCACAGAGATATACATCATCACCATGTAACTGACCTGCACTGCGGGATGCAATTGAGAGAGATCAATACATGCGAATCCAGCCGTTCTTGTACTGACCGCCTGGAAGAATCCATCGAGAACTTTGTGACCGGCACTGAGTTCCTCCACAACTTCAGCATTTAGATCGAGGATGATGAAAAGGATCAGATCAACAGCGTTCAGGACAAGTAAGATGAAGAATAGCCACCAGGTAGGAGCAGATGGGAAAAGCAAAGTGAAGCAACGACGTGGGTGATCAAGAAGAAATCCCAGTGATTCTTGGAACAGTGAAAGATCTTTCGAAAATTTGAATAACACCCAAATGATGAATCTGAGCAGGATAGGAAAGCCTGTGTTTCCAATGATAATAAAGAAACTCATGACCAACAGGGCATATGTTGAGTCCTTGAATGACATCATACTGTCCGGAGTCAATGTATACCCCAAGTCATTGAATGCAGAAGCGGCAGTGAAGAATCCCCACCAACTCAATGTGATACCACTGTCCCTGATCGCAGCCTGGTAACGAATGGTTTTGATGATCCAAGGGAGAAGGAACACGAATGCCATGATGTGGAAGCCGACGTAGTAAATCACCAGAATCTTCGCAAGGAGCTTGATGGCTCTGTACTCCACACCGCCGAGCTCCTCTTTCTGCTGATCTGAGAGATTGACAAACGTGGAGTTTCTACCAACAGTAGGCACCCAGGACAAATATGCCGTTGACATGATTCTTCCCAGGCTGTCATCAGCACCATACCCATTCTCTTCATCATCAGAATCTGTAGGATCATACTCAGAATCGTCAGCAATTGCATTGGAAGAGAGTCTTCTTCGTAGGACCCTTGGCGCTGCTCTCAACTTCCGCTTCACAAACTTATCAAAAGTAGGCGATTTGTCGATAACTTTGGATGGAACATCAAGAGTGTTGGCTCTCTTTACGAACTTTATACCACCGCTCTGATCTGATGATGGAAGCTGCAGGTTGGATTGAGCTCTCTCCAAGGCATTTTCATCTTCTTCGTCATCACCGTCATTCTCATCATGTGTAGTATCTGCATCGAGCTCCTCATCAATGAGATGACGTTGTCTAAGGAAACTCCGTCTCATACCAGAACGTTTTCTCTTATGGAGTGGTCTCTTAGGCTTGGACAACTCGAACTGAATGGAAGATCTTCTGTTGTCGGGGGCTCTTTCAGCAGGCCCATGAACGATAATGGCTGGACCTTCATTCTCACCATTGGTGTAGTCTTTGTTGGCCTGCATCATCGCAATGGACATGTAAACCTCTGATGGTTCAAACTCTTTACGCTCTGTGGTGTGTTCTGGTTTTGGGGAACCAGCAAACTTGATGGAGCTTGAAGCGGGAGGCGTTGAATGTTCTCTTTCAGGTTGATGTTCCACAAACTTGATCAGGCGATCTTGTGGTGGTAATACATCTCCTTCGTTGTCGTCACCTGAAGATGGCTCGGAGATATGCTGAACACCGTCATTCATCTGGGATTCTGTGTACTGCATTGGCGGACTTTGAATGGCGAGAGAAACATTCGACGATGTTGATGACGATGTATCTGTGTTCTTCGAGATCTGCGTCTCATTGGAGTTCGCAGAATCATTCACCATTGATGTCTGTATTGCAGGCACTTGAAGGGTTGATCTGTTTACAGCCTTGGCTGAACGCCGTGACCGCTGGGATTCCAATGTTCGTAATCTTTCCATACTGTGGGTTCTTGCAGCTAATGTAGCAGTTCTTCTCATCTTGTAGTTGAGTTTGGACTTCTCTCTGATGTCGTCAAAATGGCGCTCAAACCAGTACAGACGGAGGAATGCAAGAGAGCCATGGATGAAGATGGGCGTGGTCAGCATGGCAATGATGTAGATTGTAATCTGTTGGTACAATGCCAACTCATTGACATTCTTGGTATTCAGACCAGCTTGAGTAGCGGCACACGAAGCAAAGAACAAAATGTCGATGTAGGGTGTGTTCTTGATGGGGTACATGATGATAGAACCGATGATGGCGATAGATATGATGTAGGCGTAGTGGACTGCAATAAAGTTTGGGAAGACTTTCTTCAAATAGGGACCCAACGTCGCCTCAACATGTCCCAGAGCATCACGGATTTTCCACCCAATGGACTTCTTCACCGAGATACCTGATAGTGTACGTACCCGATAGAGTGGACGTCGTGGTTCATCACCCATGTGAGCTTTGTTGGCTTCACGTCGTACTCTGAGAGTTTCAAGTATACCCATTTTTGCAATATCAAAACCTTTGACTGTTCAGATTGTGGAATCCTCTAGTTATTGAGGTTTACAGGAGCTTCCTTTCGTGGAATGTCACTGTTTGTGTGTGACAGTATCAGTTGATGAGATGTTGTTGCACAGCCGCCGACAGGCAGAGACCAGCGCTGAAATGCCCAGAGTGAACTGAAGCGCTCGTAGTGAGTAGGGATGAAGCAGTGAAGGACAGTATGCCCGTAGATAGGTATTCAATGAGCGAGATGAGACTTGTGAACCGCAGAAGTTGTGGACAGAAACATTTTACAAGACGATGATCGTCATCTGGTACGCTTTGAAAGAAGTTCATCGTATCCAATCCGCGAAAACATTTGATGAGCATTCTATCACCACGTCTCATCTCTGTTTCGCTAAAGAGCCAGCTAGGTACTCTTAAGTAACTGGATGTCTACGAGAGTCTAGTGAAGTGAGTTCGTTTCGGCTATCCATTACTGACCACCAAGCATCGCTGATCGAGTGGATATATATTGTTGCCTTAATTCTGTAATCTATTTCATCACACTCTCTAGAAGTTTTTC
>JAKVQR010000448.1:0-10107 GCA_030462915.1 Petasospora meyerae
TCCACCAGTGGCTACTGAAGCGGCAGAAGATTCCACAACATCTACAACCTTGGAGACTTCCACACTCACTATCAAGACCTCGACCATCTCGGTTCCTTCGCATGAAAGCTCTGGTGCTTCTTCGATTTCTTCCACTTCTGTTGCTTCTCAGATTACAGAGTTCGAAGGTGGTGCATCCTGGACCAGAGTTTCTCTCACTGCTTTAGTGATCGTATTGGTGCAGATGTTCTGAGCTGTTTAAAAGATGTAACTCTAATAATTATTGTATGAATATTTTACTACTTTTGTGATCGTATAGAAGGTATTATTTTTTTCTATGATGAGTGATTCTATGTTTCTGTTATCGGAGTTTGCCGATGTATATCTGTTTACGAGAACTGTCATACTCTAACGATGAATACATTACTGGACTGATGTCTTAAATAGATGTTCACTGGGAGTACTCGTCAATGACAGAGAAAGGCTTAACATAGGTGCTAACAGGCTTGTACTCCATGTCATCTAGACCGAAGCCCTTAGGACCACCAATGGCAACAGCTCTCTCTGTGTCTGTCCACTTGGTACTCGGGGCAATACCAAGCACAACCACCATCAATCCGTATCTGTAATCTGGAGTTCCAACGGCCTCACCAGACTCAGCATCAACAACTGCGATCAAGTCGGGAACAGAACACACCACTTCACCGTTGACGCTGGCATAAATGTTCTCGTTCTTGAATGGAATCTTCATCTTACGGGAGTGGTCGTTGGAGTCTTCGATGGTCACCTCACCCCAGACATGGCCCTTGAAAAGCTTTCTCTCGATTCCAACAATCTTACCTTCGAAGATAACCTTACCAGAGTTTCCCACAGACTCGAGAATGTGATCAGCAATCTTGTAAACTTCGGACTTCTGTCTAGCCACTCTGACAGCCTTACCGATTCTCCAAGCCAGGGAGAGAGAGCCGTGGATAGTCTTCTTCTCGACCTCCTCTGGTGTCATTGGTGGGTTCACGAGGTCGACGATACAGCCGAGCTCAGACAAAGATGCTCTAAGAACCTGTTCGATGAGATAGTCACTCTTGGACTCGGCGATGATCACAGTGTTGCCGTTACCGTTGCTGATAACGGTTGGTGGGTACACAGCCTTACCATCCTCAGCGTATACACTTGGAATGGTTTGCCAGTGGGTTGGATAGGCACGACCCATCAAGTCACAGTCCACAACTGGGATGTTGAGTTCACCAGAGACTCTGAAAGGACAGAGACCGTTGGAGCCACCAATCTCCACTGGGAAGACAAGGTTGGAGGACTTACCAGCGTACTTGTCGATGATCTCTATACACTTGATCATACCTGGGCCCTCGAGCTGCTCGTTGGAAACGGTAGGAGAGCCGGCACAACAGACAGAACCAACCACGCCGTCCTCCTTTGTGTACTTCTTGATATCCTGGGGGTCAATGACGGTCAACTGCTTGCCAGAACGGACCATGTTACGTGCAGCAAGAAAGAATGCATACGGATCACCACCACCACCACATCCAAGAATGTAGGTTCCGATTCTCAAGAGCTCCAAGTCAACCTCGCTGACCAGCCACTGTCTCTCCTTGTTGATGGTTGGGGTGTAGCTGGTGTAGTCGACGTCGTTCAAGTTGATTCCCTCGGAAACAGCCTTGGCGGATGGCTTCTTGGTGACAGCCTTGTGTTGCAAAGAAGAGGCAGAGTCGGTGGACCAGACGGCGTTGTCCTTGAATGAGACTCTCAGCTTGGCGTAGTCGACATCAGAAATTGTTTTGACGATGAACTCAAAGGTACCTGCAACGTATGGGATTGGCTCTGCGGAAACGTGAACAATCTCCAACGACTCCTCGTTGGCACCCTTGGCAATGGCTTCATCGATGGCCTTCTTCTTGAGATCGGCCAAGACAGACTCCTTGGTGGCGTCGTCCTTCACCTGAGCAAAACAACGGCACTCCGAGGAAACTTTACCCATGGCAGCACCGATAGCATTAGCCACCATGAAGTACTCAGGTCGGATAACCTTGGATGCGCCTTCGAGGTGTTCTGGAACGATGAAGGAGCCACCGCCAACAGCCAGCACGGCGATGTCGTCTGGACTTGTCTTCATTCTGTCCACCACTTTCTCAATCATCAGTTTGACTCTGGCCTGGAACTTGGCGATGAACTCCTGGGAGAAGACACCGGTGACTTTGGAAACATCCCCGATGGCCAGCTCTGGGGAAGCCGCAACTGCAACATCCGATGCTGTGGTTTCGTCACCACCGAAGACCATAGCTCTGGCCAAGATCTGGGAACCAACAGACTCTGGTCCGACAAACACCTCGTCACCCACTTCACGCACGATGGATCCACCACCAAGACCAAAACTTTCCACGTGGGGCATGGAGAAGTTCACCCTCACGCCACCAACGAAACTGAAGGACGAGGACTGACGAGGGAATCCTGAAGGGAGCAACAAGCCGACATCTGCAGTGGTCCCGCCAACGTCGATGATCACAGCTTGTTTACCCTGGATGTTCCCCAAGAAAGAGGCACCTCTCATGGAGTTTGTAGTACCGGAGGAGAATGTTCTGATGGGAAGCTTGAGAGACTCCTCAGCGGACAACACGGTACCGTCGTTCTGTGTGAGCAGCACCGGGCAGTGGAGACCCAAGTTCTTCACGGCTGCAACGAATGATCTGATGATGTTCTCTGCGAATGGGAGAATGGAGGCATTGAGGATGGAGGCGTTCTCTCTCTCCACGTAGCCAATACCGGACACCTGGTGGGACATGACGACACTCAACTGAGGGTGCTTCTCGACGATGAAGTCTCTGACCTTGATCTCCTGGTCAGGCTTCAAAGAGGCAAACACACCAATGATAGCCACGGTCTGGATTCCCTCGCTGACGATCTTCTCCAAGTGCTCGGTGAGCTCGGCTTCGTCCACTGGGGCGATTTCGTTCGAGTCAACGTGGTATCCGCCATTCAAGTAGGCGACGTAGCCTTCAGTGATGTCCTTCAGACCCTTTGGAAAGTCTGAGAAAGGAGCAACGTTACGTGAATATGGTCCACACAGACGCAAGACAGCGACCTTGGCCAATCTGGCAGCGTCCTGCTCCACCACGGCATTGATGAAGTGGGTGGTACCGATGGTCACGGAGGCAACGTCCTCCTTGTGAATGTCTGGACGGTCGGTAAAGAGCTTGTTGATACCTTGTTCGATACCGACAGACACGTCGTCGGTGGTGACAGACTTGTTCCAGCTGAGAACACCTTCGGAAGGCTTGGAGATGAGCTGTGGGTCGATGAGCACGGCGTCGGTGTTGGTTCCACCAACGTCCACACCAATAAGCAAAGTACGGGTCATGGTGTTCGGTGTGCTTTGTCGATGAGTTGTGTGTGTTACGTTGCTGTCTTGTCGATGACGTTAGGGCTCAACAACAGCGCGATGGCCGCATTATGAACTCGTGGGAGTCCCCATTCATGAAAGCTGGGGCCAAGATTGGGGGGCAGAGTGGCATGGAGAAACAAATGTCTACATTGTACAGCTGATAAAACCCCGCCACTTGTCTCCGGTGGCTGTCCACTTTGGGGCAAGACGGGCGACTCAAGAGTCAAGACAGCTGTGGAGGTTGTTGTCGACGTGCGAAAATCGGTGGCGGCGAATCTCCGCTGATATCTGGTGTACGGGTGTTGCGCTCCTTATCTCTGACGATGCGCATCCCAGCTGGAGAGATGAATCCCCGCCACCACGATAAGGCCCTCTGGTGGCTATTTGGGGGAGTATAGTACACTGTATCAGGACGATTGGGACTCCGCCCTTTGTCACAACCGCTGTCCACACAACCCAGATAAGATTACGCCACCAATCCCAGCCACCCTGTAGTAATCGAACGATTGCCACAGAAGGTGACAGAACCATAAACTGGGTGTTCAACCAGCTCCCATATTAACCCCACATCCGCACTCCTAAGTGGTTGACGTCGATCTTACACCATTGTCTCTCCAAACAATCCTATTCGCCCACGCCCACTTATACACATATCAGAATGCCAGTGAAAATCGAAAGCGAGGTCCCCGTCGTCGACTTTGCCCCATTCCTCTCGGGAACACCGGAGGGAAAGCTCCAGACCGGTAAGGACATGGTCAAGGTCATGAAGGAGTACGGCTTCATGTACATCATCAACCACGGAATCTCCGAGAAGGACCAGGAGAGAATGTTCGAGTGGAGTAAGGCGTTCTTCGAGCTTTCCGAGGAGCAGAAGATGAAGTGTCCACACCCTCCTATTGGTGAGCACCATCGTGGTTACTCCGCCGTCGGTAAGGAGAAAGTGTCCCAGTTGGTTTACGACGAGGAAGAGCTCAACCGTTTGAGAAAGACCCCAGACGTGAAGGAGTCCTTTGACCTGGGTAACGAGAAGGGTGTCAAGTACTGCAACATCTGGCCAGACCCAAGTGACATCCCGGGCTTCAGAGAGTACTGTGTTTACTACTGGACCCTTTCCAACAACCTGGGTAAGAAGATGTTGAGAGCTGTTGCCCTTGGTCTGGGCTTGGATGAGGAGTTCTTCCTCCAGTACCATGACCACTCAGATAACCAGTTGCGTCTGCTCCACTACCCGCCAACCAGTCAGGAGAGTCTCAAGTCTGGTAAGGCCGAGAGAATCGCTGCCCACACTGACCACGGTACCATGACCATGCTTCTCCAGGACGAGTGTGGTGGCTTGCAGGTTGAGGACCCTTACAACAAGGGTGTGTTCTTGCCAGCTCCATACTTGAAGGGCTCGCTGATCGTCAACACCGGTGACTTCCTCCAGAGATGGTCCAACGACATGCTCAAGTCCACTTTGCACAGAGTCACTGCTCCTCCTGTGGACTCTGAGACCGGTATCTCCAAGGTCAGATACTCCATTCCATTCTTCATCTCTGCCAACAAGGACAAGACCATTGACGTTCTCGAAGGCACCTATTCTGAGGAGAACCCTAAGAAGTATGGTCCAATCAACGCAGGCGAGTGGTTGGCTATGCGCATGAACGCAACCTACTGATTCCTCGGTATCTTTGTGCCTTTAGCTTGTAACTTAGTATTTGATATACACGTGTATCTGTAAACGTCTGTTTTATAGAATCTGTGGATGAACAAACACCTACCTCCTCAAGAACAGCAAGGCATACCGTACCTCTCCACACCAGCAAGATACAGGAGTCAGGACTACTGGCGAGATTTTATGCACTTCTAGCTTGTATTTTGGTGTAGATCTAACTATCTGGTCTTAGGCCTTGGTTCCCAATGGGAGCTTACCTGGACACTCCAAGTCTCTGTAGAACTGGTACTGGTTGATGTCACCGAAGTCACAGTATCTGGCGGAGTGGCCCAAATTGGAGATGGCGTCGAAGTCCTCCTTGGACAAAGTGAAACCTTCACCACCAAGGTTCTCTGTGATTCTCTCTGGAGTGACGGACTTTGGAATGATGGAGACACCACGAGCAAAGGACCAAGCCATGACGATCTGGGCAGGGGTCTTACCCATCTTCTCAGCAACACCAACCACCACTGGGTGGCTGAGCAATCTTGGTTCGCCCTTGAGACTGTAACTTGGGTTCTGGTTTCCGAAGGCGGAGTATGCGGTGACGTGGATGCCATTGTCCTTGTGGTACTGCAAGAAGTCATCCTGCTTGAGGTAAGGGTGCATCTCCATCTGGTGAATAGCGGGCTTGATGGTGCAGTTGGCAAGCAAGTCATCCATCTCACAACGGGCAAAGTTGGAGACACCAATGGCTCTGACCTTGCCAGTGGACAAGAGAGCCTCCATGGCCTTCCATGTCTCGTTGTAAGAGACGTCGCTGACAACGTAGTTGCCCTTCTCGTGCTCGGCTCTGTCCTGGGCCAATGGGTAGTGCATCAAGTACAAGTCAACGTAGTCCAAGCCCAACTTGGCAAGGGAAGCGTCGAGGGCCACTGGGACATCCTCTGGGGCGTGGTGGGTGTTCCACAACTTGGTGGTGACGAAGAATTTTTCTCTTGGAAGACCAGCTTCCTTGATTCCCTGGCCAACCTCGGCCTCGTTTCCATAAATGGCAGCAGTGTCGATGAGCTTGTAGCCGGCCTTGAGGGCATGGAGGGTGGCCTTTCTGACAGCGTCTGGTGGGGATTGCCAGGTACCCAAACCAAGAAGAGGCATGGCGACGCCCTCAGCGATTTCCACGGCTGGGACTCCTTCGAAAGTAGTGGATGACATTGGTGTGTGATGTGTGTGTGTGTGTGTATGTGTCGGGTGTCAGTTGTGACGTTCGTTCACTGTTGACATGACTGGGTAAAGACGAGACACAATGGGCATTGAGCTATATATGAGGTCAAGGAGATCACAGTGGAGAGGAAGCATCAACCGCGGAGGAGGAGAGGGTTACCAATGGTTGGGAATCAAAGGGTCTGTAACTGGCTGATAAGAGTCTTTTGTCCTTATCGTGAATGTTTACTGCTTTGTCTGCGGTGGCGGCGGTGGACATTGGAATTTGGCGATGGCGATGGCGATGGCGGAGATCCCTCTTTTGCCAAAGTTGCGATTCGTTTTCGCGACGTCAGGGGCGTCTTTCGCCAACCTGCCCCCAATCGGGAATAAGCGGTGGCGGGCGGCGGAAAACGGGACATGGGAGGTGGAGTGAACCGTCAACGTTCCTCGCCCAACCCGGTGATAAGCTGTGATAAGGTCCTCTGTGGAAATCATCCCCCACTCACTGAGAGACAATGGAGGCTCACTGCTCAGGCTTCTCTCGAGACAACTTGAGTCCGTTTCAACCCTACACGCCGTTGTAAACGACGAGGACCGCCCCTTCAACACGGACAACTATGGCTCCCCACCACGACCACCATCGCCATGTTCACAAGACGGTGTACTGTCCCTTCCCCGGCTGTAATAAGGCCTTCAAGCGCCAGGACTACCTCACGAGGCATCTCTCCACCCACAACAACAAGAGGCCACACTCGTGCTCAACTTGCTCCATCGCCTTCACGCGGAAGGACCTGCTCAACAAGCACAACAAGTCCAGAGCACACATTGAGGCCTCGGGATCCAAGTTCACTCGCTTCGTCAACACGGTACCCACCCAGACCGCCACGGTTACCACCAGATCCACAGTAGAAGAAAATGACTCCACACACAACGCACCGGTAAGGCCCATCTCTCCAGAGCAGTCGCACCACAACGATGACCCAAAGGACACACTTCAGTGGCTGTTTGGTGTTGACCTCTATGACAGAAAGGCTGACCAGTCGGGCCAGATAGGAGGAGGCTCTGCTGCGTATCTCACTCCGATCCTGACCTCCACCATCTACACAGTTGACAAAGACTCCGACACCCAAGTCCATCCTACGGTGGAGACATCAAGCTACGTGTCCACTGTTCCAGATGGCGATGTTACCCCTCTTCCTTCCACTGCTGCGGCATCCACGGCTAACACAACCACGGCTTCCACTGGGGAAGCCCCAACTAATCCGTCTTCTGCAGACATGACTCTCACTGACTTCACCATCGCCAAGCTCAAAGGCTTCCTCGAGTCGAACTGCTGTTTGGACAAAGAGCTTGTAGAGGAGAATTTCACCAAAGATCATCTAAGTCTCTACCTCTCGAACTACTGGACCGAGTTCAACCCAACATGTCCGATCATCCACAGAGCCACTTTCGACGTTAACTCTCTGGAACATCCACAATTGAATATGATGTTCTTACTCGCTTTGATTACTCTCGGAATGGTCACCTCTTCTAAAATATCTATACAGTGCCGTCAACTGTCCTCGGTGATCCAAAACGGGCTTCGCTTGGAGGCCATTTGTCTACTGGACTCCATCGACTACAATCTTTCGTTTGTTCCCTTGAAGCTGCTTCAGTCACTGTTGCTCATCGAAGTGTACCATCTATACTATGGAGACGACTTACAAAGAACCAAATTCACCGTCTTACACCCATCCATAGCGAGTGCCTTTCGAGAACTCCAGCTGTACGGGACAATCACAGAGCCCGTCTTCTCCACAGAGGCGTCTCACTTCAACTACGCCTCTTGGCTGCAGTGGATAAGATTCGAGACTCTCAAGCGCATCACTCTCTTCGCCTTCATCATCGATACCCAGTTCAGTTTCCTACACTCAAGGACACCGGATATCTCTGTGTTTGAGATACAATTGGATATGCCCTACACAGACTCTGTGTGGACCGCGCAGACACCAGACCAGTTCAGACAGGCCTATCTCACGCTGCCTCGTGAATTCGTTAAAAGACAATACGCTGAGGAAGTAAGCGTATAGAACACAAGGTACAATGTCACTGGAGACGAAGTCAACACGAACCAGTTGTTCTCCAACTTCAAGTCCGAAGGAAGGTGGCCCAACTTGCTCTGGAGTATGAAGAGACTTTTCCAGTCGTATCATGAAGACCCGGAAAGCGCGTACCACTATGACTGCTTCTCACAGTTCAGCAGATATGTGCTGCTACATGCTGCTATCACGCTTGTGAGAGAGTTCTCGTCATCCAAGATCCACCAGTCCCGTTTGATCTCATCCAACATCGAACAGTCTGCAAGAGACGCACTTGCGGCAAAGATCGAGTAGGGCCTTTTCAGATGGAGATCCTATTTCCAAATCAACATTGCCAGATCTAACGACCTGTTGAGACTGGGTGACGGCCACCAATCGTACCAACCCAACATCTACGACACCTCATCGGTATTCTGGTCCAACATGTGCTTGCTTCATATGGGACTACTTGGTCTGTACTGCGAGGTCAACAGCATCATTGAATTCATCCAGTCGTTTGCACACCACATGAACAACTGGGAGTTCCGTCCCCAGGGTAAGCCGTTCAACTTCCCTCGAGATGTCCAATCTTGGGCCTAGTCAAAAGATGGTTATCATTCCCTGTATCAAAGTTGTGTGTTACTAAGAACCACTTTCTCCGATGAATCGCTGATCCACAAGGTCCCCCACTTGAGAAGATTGGTACACATTGCGGCTTGTGTGTGTTTCGCATACTGGAAAGTCAACTTGAACTCGATACTACTCAAACAAGGATCAACAGGTCAGCTTACCCCAGCTCAGTCGACTTCTCACTTGGAAGCAATGCCATCCCATGAGGTATTTCTGTCTCTGGTGCTTGACAGTGAAGCTGACCATCCAAAGAACCGGATCATAGAGCAGTTCGAAGAGACAGGGACAGATTACCTGAAGCAGCTCTTGTCATACGTGGGGAACCTTCTGAGTGTCTCAAGGTCCTCCCAAGAGGTAGGCTGGGATTCCACCATCACCAGTCAGCTTGGAAAGCTCCTGGATGCGTATTGACAGCCATAGTCGATGAATTAATGCCGTTGTGTCTATTGCTTCCTCTTTAGATGCCTGCCGAACTGGTGGCCGGTCGTACACGTAGTACTGAAGCCTGACGTTGGGATGTAGTTTCGCCGAGATCCGAAAACTCCGTCAAGACACATCAATACACACATCATTAAAACACCAGATCATTATATCTACATCCGGACATCTTGAATGATAGTAACGTAACTATAAACAGCGTATTTAGCAGAAAAATAGAGTTACAATGTAACTTTAAAGCTGTATTCCAGGATTTTGCTGTATTGTTAATCCAATAGTATCATTTATTAGGCCGAATTAGCTCAAAAATTCTCCATCGATATCATATCAATAGGAAAAGACACGCTTAATTCTCTTGGTGGAATTCTCTATCTAGTACTATCACAAGGACATGCGATGAAGCACTAAGAAAGTTCAATTACGGCTTGTGGGACCACAGGCTAAAACAAGATGAGAGTTGTCAATTGTGTGGAAGGGAGAGACCAGATCTGGATCATATCTTTTCAGAGTGTGAGGCTACCAAAGCTCTCTGGAAGGCGTCCATGACGGTTCAGAACCAGAAAGAACCATGGAAGCCACATGAACTTGTGACTCCTTCGAAAGATTTGCTGAAGAAGAGCATTTGGATCGATACAGTTCTGAGGATGTGGAAGTGGAGAACAGAAGGAGAACCACCACAAGAACTCCTCAGTGAAGCACAAGTCAGCAGAGTGGTCAGAAGAACAGTCATCTACATCAGAGAGAGATACAGAAGAGAATGAACTCACGTT
>JAKVQR010001004.1:0-21730 GCA_030462915.1 Petasospora meyerae
TATCAACGAGTTTTTGGTAGGGTACATTCTCATTCCTATTTTCTCAATGTTGCTAGGTGCTGTTGCTGAACTCACCATCTCAAGACTGGCAGCTAGTGACACATTCCTTACTGTGGCACAGGACTGGCTCACTATTGATGGCGAGCCACATAGGTTGTTGGTTAACCTTGTGCTGGAATCCATGGCCTTCATGGTATCCTTCCTGCTGGAGATGTACATGGTATTCAAGTTCTGGACCCCAGACTACTTTCAAAAGATTGAAGAATACAAAGAGAGGGAAGATTGAAGACAGCGTAATCGGTGTCTTGTTCCGTCTCCAGAGAGAAGTTGTTCAGAGTCATATTAACGATCATGGTATATCAAATCATTAATTAGTCGTACCAAGTACTCCTTTCTAACGACGTCTTGGCCTCTTTAACTGGGTTTACAAGGCTTTCAGTTGAGATTGAATCGATTAAAATTCAAAAGATCATCTGAGGCCAACACATGACTATATACCACGTATCTACTATCAATGTTTTCAGGTCTTCATTATGTTTCACTGGGCTGATCTATGGTCATCAATGTCAATTTTGAGTCTAGTCCTTCATGGCCCTCCACCTATAACCCCTCTCTAGATATAGCTCGAGTAAGGAGCAAGGCCAAATAGTGCACAAACCCATCAATATCAGCACTCACTACAAGCATTGAATATTCCCCGGCTTATTCTCTCGAATAGGGTTATATGGTCCTTTCTTACATCCCCAAATTGTATCATCTTGTCCACCGTCTACCCTAGTCTGGTATACACTATCCACTCCCCATGATACTAGTACCCCCTTTAGCGAGGCTCGCCGTAACTTACTAGACCTTTTCCTCCACCCTACAATAAGGACATCCAGCTGGCTCTAGAATAGGCTCTAGTATACAAGGTGTATATTGTCAATGGCAGATTCATCTGACATCATCTGTGATATCAACTCCAGACTCCAACCCGTATTCCGGACTCTGGGCGCATTCTTGCTTACGTCGAAAACCACCAGCATGCTCTTTCTTCGTGAAACAATGTACGAATTGTAGGGCCCATTTGGCAAATCCATTTCATATGTCGTGTATAACTCTGTAGCGGGGAGCCGCACCGGAGTCGTGTCGTTTGTTGACCTCTATGATGTCGCCATGTTCCATGCCAAGGGACTGAGGTGTTGACTTACCATTAAGAGATATGCCACAGAATTTGAAATCAAGGGCAGTAATAGGCTGATCGACTTTTTCACAGTACTCTGCGAGGGCCTTCCGGAGTTTTGTAGTTGGACGAAGTCGGAAGTACAGCTTTGCAGCAGCTCCCCTGATCCCAATAGTGATTTTGTGGGAGTTGTTGATCGGATCAGGCATTTCAGACATGTGATGATGCGTATTCAGGTTTTTGGTCGGATGGGAGTTTTCCGTGCTCGATAAGTGAGGTCTCTGGTGGGATGTGTGTATCTTCAAGCACACAATATGGGGTATACTCGAGTGTTTACGCGTCTGGTTTGTTTTGTTTTCATCCCGGGCTATGTTTTTTTTTCTTTTTTTTGTTTTTTTTTTTGGCTTTTCGACGCCGGATCGATCTCAGATCACGTCCATATACACAGTCAAATAAATACACATACCACCGCATCGTCACATTTCCATACAGTTCTCTAGATACTCCACGATCTGGTTCATGTACTTGTCTCCGCCTGAAATGAGAAGATCCCGGATCGGGTGTCTGGATCTGTGTTGCTGATCGCTGGCAGGACTCATCTCGGACCGATCAGACACATTGTACTCCTCCTATTCCGACGTCCCCGAGGGAGAGATGGCCCAGTGGCAATCGAAATCGAGGTACTGATCTATGCCGATGCTCTCCATGTTGAGCACACCATGGATACTATCCCTTGGCTCATCCTGGAGTGTTTCCAGCCACGATTGTTGGTTCACTTTTGCCATCACCGCTTTCGAGACCGCGTCGTACACTGAGTAGAATGTCTTTGCCTCCTCGAAGTTCTGTGCAAACACGCTGAGCACTTTCAAGCAGGAGTCCACCGTCTCTCGTGTCAGTGAAGGTGATCTGAACTGAAGCACGGACTGCGAGGGCAAACGAGAGTCAACCAACAGGCAATACAGGAAGGACAGACCGGATGTGAAGACACAATGCATGGCCAGCCATGTGAGAGTGAGCTTTCCACATCTATAGAGCTTCAAGTATGTGTTGCAGATGACCGATGTGGACTGTGTGAACACTTTGAACCAATCGAGCGAACGTTCGGATGGCGTTGTTTGGCTCTCGATGCATTCACCGAGTTGTAAGGCAGCGGGCCTGAGCAAGTAGACCAACGAGTTGTGATATGTGATCTCTGCCCAGTTGCGTGTTTCGAACGTTGAGCTTGGAAGGCTCTTGCTGGGGAAAGTTGACATCCAGCTGTTCAGCTCCAAGACGATCTGAACCCGTGTCTCGTCCTGTTCTTGCTCTGTCATGCTGGACTTCAAGTGCGAGTATATGAACGTGTGTATGCTTGACTGGATTCTTCTGACTTTGATGACGTGGATCGGGACGCTGAACCGGCCGTCATTGGATTGCGGTAATCCAACGTCTATGTCGATGTCTGAGATTCCAAAGGGTCTCCCCAGGAGAATACCGTTGATGCGTTCCATTCCATAAGCGCACCAAAACACTCTTTTCCTCAGTTCACGGTCCTCTGTGTGTTCGACGGCAGCACTTCTGTGAAGCCCCAAGACCACTGCCACCCTGATGGCCACCCCTGTAGTCAGCCATATGGAGCCTGCGTTGGGCATCTTCTGGGAGAACACGCTGAGAAGCAGGTAGGCCTGTGCTGTTTCGAGTGTGGTGTGGTGAAGCAACGAATGGATGTACATCATAGCCAGTTGGTAGTGCTTCTTGGTGTAAGTGGAGGACACGGTGGTGTTCTTGGAGCTGTTGTGTGTCTGTGACCCAATGGCCAGTATCATGTGGACGAAGTAGAGTTCTTTGTCGAGCAGCTTGACATCCCCAGTGAAGTATCTCTGCATCAGGGGACTGACGCTGTCCCACAGGAGAAACGGGTACTGGCACTGCACGTTGTTGTAAAAAGACATCACAAACTGCCGCTGTGTCTCCAAAGATGGCTCTGTGATCGAAGGCCCGTCGTCCTTCTCATGAAAGGTAGCAATGTCCTTGTAGTAGTCGATGGTGGAGCCGATGGCCATGGAGATGGAGTAGTCACTGCTCTCCGGTGTACTGCCCGTGATGTAGCGGATGTCCATCACCTCTCCGCGTCTGTGCTGCTGGCTTTTCAAGAGGGCAAGCTCCCGTCGAAGCTGCTCGACCTGTGTTTCCAGCTTCTCGATGTGGTCCCGTGAGATGACCCTGGACGTTGCCAGGTCCATCACGGTGCACACTTGGCCTGCTGCTGTGCAGTTCCCACAAACAGGGTATGCTCCATCGCACTTCTTCTTCCTGCTCTTGCAAAAACAGCACGCTCCGAGTTGATGCTTACTGCTAGCCCTGCGCTTCAGCTGTGGTGGTGATTGGCCGTGATGGATCTCTGGGGTGAGTTGTGGCTGCTTGACCACTCTGAACTTGTGGACGCCCTTTAGCTGGGAGACTTTCGGCATTGCGGTTCGGTGTGGATGGCCATAACGTGTCTGGTCGGTGGATGGGTGATGGCAGTGAGTAGGTGGGACATGTTCCAAAAGTACTATCACCCAGCTTGAACCTTATCTGCAAGGTAAAATCCGAGCTAGTGATATTTGTGGCTGATCGTCGTCGTGACTCGTCGTCGCCGTGATGTCCGGATTGGGACTTTTGTCCATCGGGACGACCCGACAAATATTACCGGATCGCTACTGGACTCGAGATCTCTCAGGTTTGTACTTCTTACATGACCCAGATAACCATTTTAGTTGGCAAGGAAGCGGACTATAAATGCCAAGGGCTGTCCTTCCACTAGAGTTCCAGTGATACCACCACCATGCTCCACTTTTACAGCCTCTGAACACACCAATCCGGAGATGTCCACGTACCCTCCACGCAACGAACTCCCTCCACTGGGGACACTCTCCCTTGACTACACAGATGACATCCACAGACCTCCTGGTGACCCTCTCAACGAGCTGTCTTTCCCCTTCCCACTGGTGCACACTATAGTGGAGAACGGAACTGTGCAGAACATTGTGTTTGGCGGGAAGTTCTCAGATGCCTTCCTCGACAACTTCGCCGATGCCTGCAACAGACTCGCCGATATGGGAGCCATTGGAGTGATTACCTCTTGTGGGTTTCTTGCCTAGGTGCAGCGCAGACTCTCTGAGAAGTCTAGAATCCCCGTCGCCACCAGCAGTCTGTTGCAGCTGCCAATGGTTTTGAACTACATCAAACCATCGCAGAAGGTCGCCGTGCTCACTTTCGACGGCACACAGTTGGGGAAATTGCACTTCGAAGGTGTTGGACTCTCCAAGGAGCAGCAGGCCCGTATTGTGGTCCATGGGTGTGACGATGATGGCCACTTGAAGAGACTGATCATCAGAGGAGAACCTTACATCCACGAGAAGCTCGTCGAAGAGCTGGTCGAGCTGGCCAAGAAGGCTGTTGCCGAAGACCCATCCATCGGTGCCTTTGTGTTGGAGTGCACACAGATGCCACCAACGTCCAAGGCGATCCAGGCTGCTACTGGGCTGCCGGTGTACGACGTGATCACTATGATTGACCACTTCTACTCCGGTCTCAGGGCAAGAACGCTTCCTCCTGATGAGCACGCTGCTGATGGGTTGAGAATCAGAAAGAGAAGTGAAAAGGAGTTTGGAACTCCTGACATGCCTAAGGATTGATCTGCTAGGGAATAAATTAGACTTTTAGTGATTCAAGTTGTAGTGTTCTCTTATGTATCGATAGTTTATGTATCGCACAAACTTACATGGATGATGAGCTTCTGGCGTTCCCTGGCAATAGTACTAATAGTATCTACACGTGTCTATTCTGCATACATGCTTCAATTACCGGTGTATTACTCTATAGCTCTAATCAACTAAAGTACTCGTCGTTAACAGGTCTCTCTTCTGGGACCTTGACGTACCCGTTGGTCTCCATGAGTTTGAACTGCACGATCTTGAGAAGCTCGTACAACAAGGACAAGATAGGAGTCTCCACTCCGAGCTCCTTGGCGACGACAAGCAAGTTACCCAAGATGACTTCAAGCTCGATAGGGTTCCCCTTCTCGACGTCCACCAGCATCGAGGGCTTGAACCAGTCGCCATCGTCTGAGTGGACCACCAAGTTGATCACATCCTCAGGCAACTCCACGCCGTCTGCCTTGGCGATCTTGATCACCTCTTTCATTGCCGGGATGGACACGGCCTGGAGACCACCACACATGAGCATTCTCCCCGTGTCGACCCTGGTGAGCGCAGCAACGGTGTTGAGCGTGGCGTTGTACACGAGTTTTCTGTACCTGTACCACTTGGCGTCCGGGAAGTAGATGCAGTTGTTCTTGTCGTTGGAATAGAGCTCGATGTACTCCTTGGTCTTGGCCTCCTGCTCCTCCTTGGTGAGGTTTGGGTTCTCGAAGTACGAGGTGAGGCACTTGTCGTTCTGTGTCTGATGGATCACACCGTTGTTGTTATGGGAGCCGATGTGCGACACCACAGAGAGACACACGTTCTTTGGGTACTTGGCAATCACTGGACGACCGAGATCGAACCCGTTCTGGGTCAGCACAACAGCGGTTTTGCCAGGAACCACCACTGGCTCGATCAGGTCTTCAACCTTGGTGATCTCCGGCAGGTTCTTGGTGGAGACCACAACGAAGTCGTACTCTGCAGATGAGGAAGCTGCTGCCTCGACAGTAGGGAAGATGTGGTGAGGCTTCCACCCTTTGATCTCACCGTAGTCGCAGGAGTGGATCTCCCAGCCGTCTTTGGAGACCTTCTCGTAGTCACGACGGACCACAACAGACACCTCACACTTGCCGTTGAGATGGAGACCGTAAGCTGCGATGGTACCAACACCGCCTGTGCCGATGAGCAAAACCTTTGGAGTCATTGTATTGGAGGGATTTGTATGGAGTATGATTAGGGTTGATGGTCGCAGCGAAGTTATGGGTTATGGGACGTGGGCAATGGGCATTGGGCAAACTTCATGGCTTATAAGAGCACCTGGTGTAGGCGGGAACTTCCGATGGTCGCACCTGTTACTCGATCTGGACGGTGGGATGGGAGATCGTTATCATGGTAGTACTATCACGATCGCAGTAAACTTCTGCACTGTGCAGGAGAGGAAACACCCTTCTCGCAGTGGTTGTATAGAAGCGTATCTTTCCGTCTCTCGTTATTTGCCCGACTCGGACGCAAATCCGGAGTTCCGGGCTCGAGCTTATCATATTGGTTTATGGCTCTTATTCTACATCAGATCTGACGGTTCAAAGGTCGTGCTTTTTTCTATTCTATCTTGTGTGCATGCTAGACTCGATAAGCTATCTATCTACCAATTAGTAATCAGAGTTTCGTGGAGTTCAGCACCCAGTCCTCCCTCGTTGCCATCTTGAGGTTCTGGAGCGCTCTTGGGTCGTCGAGTCCCAGGTTGATCTCGTTCAGCTGTTCCCTTTCCCTCTCCCAAGAGAAAAGATCCTTGAGGAACTCATCGCCCTGTTGAAGGATGATGTCCTTGATGACTTTGCCGAGACTGCCAAACATCATGAACGCGTGCCCTGAGTCTCCTGCGCCGACAAAGAGCGAGTCGTTGCCGTAGTAAGGACAGTAGGACACTAGGAAGTCGTTGTCGGTGGTGTCCGAGTACCAGCACAATCTGGTCTTGGTGATCTCTGTGATCTCGGGGAAGAACTTGTTGATGACGTGCTTGATTCTCTTGAGTCCAAAGATCGGCACGTTGGTCTCTGAGTCTTCGGTGTAAGCGGTCTTCACCTTGGAGTTGATCCCACCAACCGGGTTGACCCACTTCAAACCTCTGTATCCGATCTTCATCACGCCGCTCTCCGTCACGGGGAAGCCGTAGAGCCCTCCCATGGCACCGTCTCTCACTTTGTAAGTCCACGCTGGGAATCTCTTCTGGCTGTACTTCTCCAGTGCCTTTGGGTCGGTGATCTTACACATGGTGACAGTTCCACCGGTGGCCTCCACTTTCTCACCGGCCTCAGGAACAACCTGTGCCAACCAAGCACCAGCAAACACACAGGTGAGAGCAGCCAGGTGTTTCTCTCCATCTTTGGTTTGGATCCCGAGGCATTTGTGGTCGTCCGGTGAAGTTATGAGATGGTCGACTTCACCCTACTTAGGTCCCAGGTGTAACTTGAGTCTCCCATCTTTCAGGCCTGCTCTCTTGCACAGCTCCAAGACCCAACGACAGCACTTATCAGCCACCATGATACCACCCGTCGTGTCGAGCACACCTTGAAGCTTCAAACCGATGGATTTACTCCCCAATGGGTCCACTGCGATGGGGTCGAGTCCCTTACTCTTGGCCTTCTCCACGGCGTCAGGGTCGTTCACATCAATGGCCAAGTTGTCTGCACCCATCTGCTTCAACGTCTCCTGTTCAAAGATGGGAAGCTGTTGCAAATCGGTGAGGTGTGTGTTACCGGAGTTGATGTACACCGGGTCTCCACCTTCCCATTTCTCCTCTGCAATCTGCTTGTTCCATTGGAGGAACTGTTCTCTGCTTGCAAGGGCCAACTCTTGGTAATGTTTCTGGGAGCCGTACGACGCCCTGAAGATCTTGTTCATGTCCGACGAGGCACTGTCGCAGCCTTTGGTGTACTCGTAACGTTGGGCAGTGTAGTCGTTCTTGTCAAACAGGTGGATGTCCTCAAACTCGGCCTGGAGCAGTGCCAGGGTGGTGGAGAGGCCATACACACCTGCGCCGACGATGATGATCTTGTCACTCTTCGCTGGTGGGGTCATGGTACCGTGTGTGTTTGGTATTCTTTCTTCTCTTGGTTATGGGTGGCCGGGTGGACAACAACGAGAGGGAGTTCCCGTCACGTATAAAAACAAATCCATGCCGATCACACCAGCATCTGCTTATCTCTTCCACTGCACCTCTTTTGCCCACTACTTCTCCATTGAATTTGGCCGAAAGAGGAATAAACAGAGCGACGGAGGATGGGTTGTGGGTTGGAGAGAGAACGTCGGCAGGATACGATCACTTTTGCCCGATCCGGAAGAGTTGCCGATGATGGGGAAACTCTACATGTTGAGGTGATGTCAACTGGAAGATAAGAGTTGGAAAGGTACAACACTGAACAGCCTGCCCGTGAGCAAAATTGAAAATAATACGGTGCTGATCTTGGATCCTGGCTGCTGGCAGATATGGCAGGGAGTCTGGGGAGATAAGCCTTCAACTGGGAGAGATAAGGCCCCCCGGGGGATGTGAGATGTGACACCTTTCCCACATGCTATAAAGAGGACACTATGGGCTCGAAGATGGAGGGAAGGACACTGTGACTAATGACTACCAACTACTCAACCACACACACAACATGACCAAAGAAGACATAAAGAACCAGAATAAGGTCGAGACAAACAGTGTGGACGACATGTCCGACATCAACCCGGTACTGTCCACGGTGATGTCCCCACGAGGCGAGGTCCTCGAGGTGAGACTCCAGGACGTGGATGAGGCCATGCAGTACGCTGACGACGCAAGGGACATCGAGCTGGACCCGGTGTACGAGAGAAAGCTGCTGTGGAAGATCGACTGGATGGTGCTCCCACTCGTCATCTGTCTGATGTCGTGCCAGTTGATGGACAAGACCACCAACTCGTATGCCTCCATCATGGGGATGAGAGAGGATCTCAACATGTCTGCAAAGGCGTACTCCTGGGTCGGTTCCTCGTTCTACTTGGGTTTCATGGTCTTTGAGTATCCGGCAAACTACATGATGCAGAGATTCCCACTGTCCAAGACCATCTCCACCGCGGTGATCATCTGGGGTGTTATCCTGATGTGCCATGCCGCATGCTCCAATTCCGCCGGTTTGCTCGCTTGCAGAGTGTTCCTGGGTATGTTTGAAGGATTCATGAACCCTGCCTACATCAAGATGACCTCCCAGTGGTGGAAAGTCAGCGAGCAGTTCCTGAGAACATCAATCTGGTTCGGCTGTCAAGGTTTTGGAACATTGGTGGGTGCCAGTATCGCCTATGGATTGGCCACCCAGCGTGGAAACACAGGCCATGCGTTTGCCTCTTGGAGATTGCTCTACATCATCACCGGTATCATCACTGTGGTTTTGGGAGTGGTGTCCCTCATCCACTTGCCGGACATCCCAACCAAGGCTTGGTTCTTGAACGACATGGACAAGAAGTACGTTGTCGCACGTGTGAAGAACAACCAGCAAGGTTTCGGATCGCACAAGTGGAAGTTCAACCAGGTGAAAGAGGCCTTCAAGGATGTCACCGTGTACTTGTTCTTCGCCTACGGTTTGACCTATGCCGTGCCAAACGGTGGGTTCACCAACTTCGGAAGTATCCTGTTGAACCAGGACTTTGGCTTCTCCTCTACACAGGCCCTGCTTATGAACATGCCTGGAGGTGCCATTGACATTGTGATTCCACCTTTGACTGCATGGTTTGGGTACAAGTTCCTCAACAACGAGAGATTGATCTCGTGCATAGCCACTAACCTTTTCTGTGTGATGGGTATGTGTTTGCTCAACTTCACCGATTCCAAGGGCTCCCGTCTGTTCGGATACTACACCTTCTACTTCGCCACCACTTCTATTGGGGGAATTTGCTCTGTCATCTCGTCAAACGTTGCTGGATCTTCGAAGAAGAACATCGCCAATGTGATGTTCCTGGTTGGATACTGTGTGGGGAACGTTGTGGGTCCTCAGACATTCAAGGGAGAAGAGGCACCAACGTATGTGAGTGCTAAGATCGCCATGCTGGTGTGTTTCTGTGCTGGAACTCTGATTTTGACCTCTTTGTACTTCATCTACAAGTGGAGAAACAAAAAAAGAGACGATTACGTGGCTTCGATGGGCGAGAAGTACGTTGTCCCGGAGAACATCGCCTTTGCAGACCTGACAGACTTCGAGAATCCGGAATTCAGATACTCTCTTTGAGTGTTTTTAGTTTGTACACACGAGATCTTTACTTGATACGTACTTCTTCCTGCACTAGTACGTTAAAACTTAAGATCGGCACAGACACACCCGGGCGAGACCTCGGAGATAGGCTTCCGGCCGGGAAACATCCATACACCCACCGCGGGAATAGGCACGATAACAAGCGGTTGTTGGCGCCTTGGTCTGGGCATAATATAAGGGCACAGACAGCCCGGCCCGAACTCTTGGAAGACCACAACAACAACCACTACTACTTATATCAGTGGTCCACTACAAACACACGATGGACAACAGCGCGCAACTCGAGTTTGAGCCGATGGTGCCCAAACGCCGCCGCAACAGAACGATCCAGTCGTGTTTCCATTGCCGAACGAGGAAGCTCAAATGTGATAGAAACAAGCCGTCGTGTTCCACGTGTTTGAAGCTCAACTTCCCCTGCGAGTACATCGAGAGCGGGTCTGCCACGGAGATCCAGAACATCCATGCTATCACCGAGAAGATCGAGCGCTTGGAGAAGGAATTGGTGCTGTTGAAGACCAAGAGAAACGACGTGGTGAGGGCCACGATGAAGCACTCCAAGACCGCACAGGAGGACGACCCAGTGGTGTTGAAACACGCATTGGCACTCTACTCGCCTAGCAACAAAGACAGGGACCCGTTCCTCGGTAAGTTTGTGGAGATCTACCGACTCAATCTGGGCCAGAAACTGGGCAATAACGATCTCAAGAAGGAGTTAACACCACTCTCCAGATTGAGTCTCTTGGAGTCACTGAAACACCAACTTCACACTTCAAACACTTCACTCGGTGATCTGATCAAACCACACATCCAAGATCTGAACAACGTGTGGTACCTCGTCACGCGGTTCTTTGACTCCGAATTGTTCTCCTACTTCCACTTCATCGACAAGGAGGAGTTCATCAGCAAACTCACCACTTTCTCTGCGCCAAAAGAACGCTTCAGTGACTCGGACTACCTCTTCATCGGCCAAGTGCTGATGGTGATGCGTGTCACATACGTCTCCTTTTTCAACTGCGGTTACAACGATGCGGACATGCGTGCTTTGAAACGGGTCGATCCGCAAGTGTGTCTGTTAGCACAGCTGTGTTTGGAACACGGATCGCAAACCACCATGCAGGAGATGGACCTCAACTACATCCAGCTGCTGGTGATGGTTGCAGTTTACGGCTATCTGTGTCCTGAACGTGGCTACTAGTCTCACAGTCTGTCGGCCAAAGTGGACCAGTTGATCCAGTCCAGCTACATCAGCGCGGTGAACTTGGAGACACGCAACACTCTGCGCAGAAAGCTGTGGTTTGCTGTGGTGGAGTTGGACATGCTGAGGTTCCTGTATGACGGCTCGACGCTGGGGATCGGGTTCCAGATGTACCCGGCAGACCAGCAGACTCTCGAGGTGATGCTCAGTGAGAGAACCACAGTGCACCAACTGATCCATCCGATTGCCCAGCAGCTCACCGACGCAAGAGAGCCTCCAAGTATCCGCAAAGTGGAGAGACAGATCGACAGTCTGGTGGGGTTCCTGGACCACTGCAATCTGCGTGTGATCATGGCGATGCCCTCCGACACACTGGAGCAGCGGGTGGTGAAGACGTACAAGTTGACCAACTTCCTCGATGTGTCTTCCTTGTGCCTCTCTCTATGTTCACACATGCTTCTCCGATTCCTCTCTGCTGACGACGTGGACAACGCTGCGAGATTCTCCCTCAAGCTGCTCAAGTGTCTGAACATGCTGGTCCCATTGGCGTACTTCCTGGACAGCCAGTCCCAGCACGAGTACAACCTGGTGCGTCACTTCGGCGTGAACCTCCATCTCCTACCGAAGATCGTCACTGTGCTCTCTCGTTGTGTGGAAGTGCAACTGTCTCTATCGATAAGGCTGATGTACTTGCAAGCTTCTGAGGCTGCCAAGTCCAACAACAACGTCACCGATGCGATTTCCCTCTTGGTGAACAACGTCGATGTGATCATCGTCAACCTGGGCAAGATCGGACATCGGTACAAACTGGCTCGTGCACTACATCTTTTCGGCTCAGACTCGCTGGAAACCACACTGGGGACAGACCAGTTGAGTCCGGCTAGATTGCAGTTGTTACAATGGCTCAGGGCTTCCACCGACTTGGCAATCGACGCTGACTTCCAGTACATTCTCCCGAAGGATATCATAGACAACCTGATGAAGCTCGAAGGCGAAAGATCTATACCACCAAAGTCAGAAGAAACTACCGTATTGGACCTCCATCTACACCATGGAGTGGATCCGTTCTCTCTACAGAAGCTGGACACGTTCATAGATACCCTGTGATGATTGTGATATACATCAGTTACTGCTGCTGTTGTTGTTGTTGTTGTTTCTTGTAGTCTCGTCCTCCTCCTGCTCTGCCACAGTGTCCATCTGGCCATTCTGTTGCTGGGCCTGTTGTGCCTCTCTGGCCTGTCTCTGTTGCTCTTCCTCTAAGGACAGACGAAGTGCCAATGCCAAATCAGGATCCATCTCTGCGTCTGCACCAAAGTCGAATCCATCGCCTCCCATGGCTCCCATGGCTCCCATGGCTCCCATGGCTCCCATATCCTGGCCATCTTCAGACATGCAGATAGGAGAGTGGCGTACGGCCTCGTTCAACATGCCCAATCCTGGAGGCACCGTCACCAAGTGCGAGTTGTCGTGTGAGTTGACGGTGGCGATGAACTTCTCCAACTTGGCGGTGTTCACGGACTCCTCCCCGTAGTTCACAAAGTCAATGGCGATGTTATTCTTCTTCATCTTCTTGGCCAGCTTCTCCAGCTCCTTCTCGGACTCCTCGATCGGGCTCGCAACGAACGCAATGATTCGCTGGTGTTGCACTTTGTTTTGACGGTGCTTCAACGCCAGAGCAGCAACCTGGATCCCCGTGGAGAAGTGCAGCGAGCCGCCGATCTTGGTGTCGTGCAGGCCGCTCAGCATCTTACCGAAGTCTGTGGTGAACGTCGACAGAATCTGAGGTCCATCTCCGCCGTAGGCAAGCAGCCCCACGGTGTTCTCCGGGTTCTCTCTGATCTTGGTGTGGAAGAGCGTCTCCACGGTCTCCGTCTGTGCGGCGTAACGCGACGGGGCGTAGTCTCCGTTTCTGGTGAACTCCGAGTTGTCGATCACGAGCATTGTGGCCTCCAACACCATCTTTGAATCTCTATTTGTACTGATGTAATTGGTCAATTCTGCCGTCTCTCTGCCTGTTTATCCGCCTTCATGTGGTGGCGATAAATCGTGTTGAAGCTGTTGACTCTCCGCGAACTTGTTCTGGAATGGGAAGCGTATCTGGTGCACTGATGTTAGTATTGGTTATGGAGCACTGACTACAGTCTTACTATACCCTAACTCTCATACTATGCTTTACGTTTCCCTATTAAAACCCCAATCTACCATCATCTCACTCATCCACTGGTCTGTTCCAGTTCAGTTTGGCCTCCTTGAAGATCCGTTTCAGCCTCTTCTTGTCCAAGCACGTCGCTCTGAACTCCAACATGATCCGCTGAGAGTCCAACACGAAACTTGGCTGAGCACTTCCGGCATTCACGTTGACGTTAACCCTCGAGACGTGTGTGTTGTTTGGTGCCAGGAACAGATCTCCTGTGCCTCTGATCTCCGCGATGTATGCCCCGGTCTTGTGGATGTACTATGCGTACTTGAACTGTGGCTTACCCCAAGAGTACATGATCTCAAACGAGTCCTCACCTTCGAAAAACATCGACGCCCTGTTGTCCATCAGGAACCCAGAGTACTCCAGCAGATAGATGTGGTAGTAGAACTTGCTCTTCCCGATGATACTCGGATCATTGAACTCCGGGTCCTGCCATGGGTTGATCGCCAGTCTGATGTCGACATACGAGTGGAATGGATTCAAACGTGGGATCTCACAAAGCTCGCTCCAGGGAACCTCCACCAGTTTCAACCCGTATCTCTCACACATTCTCGACCAGCTGTTGATGGTGTCTTCAATCAGCTTCGGTGTTGCTGTGAGCCACTCCAGGCGGATGTGGAAACAGTGGTTAGGGTTGTGGACGTTATCGTAGTGCACCCTCATCACCTCTCTTCTATAAGAGTTTCTCTGTGGATCCAGGTCGTATCTCAGCGACTTCGAAAGCATGAAAGTACGCGACTCTTCAGCAGGCACCATCACAGGTGTCATCGGTCCGAACCCAGGTGTACCTGTAGCGCTGGAAGTGTTGTTCGAATGCACCGAACCTGCCCTTGACTTCCTGGTCTCTTCTTCAAACTCTCTCAGATCAAACTGCTCCTTCGACAGTCTGTAGAAGTAGTGACCATCCAGGAACTTGTGACGGTTCTCCACGTGAATGAAAACACCTTGCTCCATCAGCACGTTACCGAATGCCACCGCTTCGTCTCTGGTGTTGACGTCCCCCATACGGTCAAGTAACCAGTTCACAAGATCCAACCCTCTAAAGACATCCTTGTGGACTTTCCAATGCCATTTACGATCACTCAGTTTGATTCCCTTAGGTCCCAGAAGCTCATACATGATCTCATTCGTGCTCGAGGACTTGGACAGTGTACCACTCATTGTTGGTGATAAGATGGCGCCCGCCTTAGGTGTTTGTGGGTTGTTAGTCATCAGATCTGTCGGTTGCTCTTTGAGGAAACTGATCAGATCACCGGTGTAAAAATTAATCTCTGGGAAGATCTCCTCTTTCTGAGACTGGCGTTTCCCCTTAGCGTTGAAAGTTCCACGATGCAGATTGGCAATCAAACGACGTAGACCTTCCACACGGATCTCCTCGGCAGAAAGTTCATCTTGCTTGTCGTTACCAGTGGCCATGAACGTGTTCTTTGGGATATCAGCTGGTAACAGAACAAACTTCATTCTGTTCAAAGTGGTCTTGTCGAAGAACTCGTCTTCGTCGTCGTAACCGGCAAGCTTCTGATCAAACGAGTTCCATTTGAAAGTCCTTGGCTTCACGACAATTGGATCAGGGTCGTATGGATGGTAAGTGGTTTGGTATCTCGTTCTGACCATCACTCTGTTGAAACTGTCACGGTAGAAGTCCTCCTTGCTGGATCTGTTGTATCTCTGGACGTTGATGGTTCCGTCGTAATCACAGAGAATGCGATGTATCTCGTCATCCATCGACAAGTAGATACGACATCCTGTGAGATCTTTCCTCTGTGGTAGTTGTTTCATCAGCAGTGAGAGATCGTTGACCTCGTACTTGTCCACGTTTGTTCCATAACATATCTGGAACCCAACCATCAGTCTCAAGTAGATCATCTCTCTCATCAGATCACTTGGTGACATGTACTTCTCCCTCTCAGGTGACAACGCCACGGTGTGTGTCTGGAAAGTGAAGTTGGTTTTCATGTCCTCCGGTGTGGGGAAGATCGGCGTCGTCACTGGTAACGATGAAGGTGTTGCCAGGGATCTCCACTTGATGGTTCTTCTCTTGACAAACTCAGGGAACACGTCCTGCCATTTCCCAACACTGAGCGACTTGATCACTTGAGGGTCCAGCTGTTTGGAAGGGTTCTCAATCTCAGTCCACATGACAGATTTGAGGGCATCGAGTGCTGTGAGGACTTTACCCTGCTGTGGTTGAGACTACTATTGTTGTTGTTGCTGAGTTGTTTGAAGTGATGACGGTGTGGCCTCTGGAAGCTTTCTCGAGGAAGAGTTCAAAGTTACATCAGATACCGTAGTGTCGAGACTTGTGAAGGACCGGGATGATGTGAGGTTTCTGGCCTTCATGGCAAAGCTTGTTGACGGTGTGGATCCTGGTCTCTTTCCTAGTTTCTGTAGTGACGACAAAGCGGACTATGACACACTGAAGACCGGAGACGACGTTGTTCTCTCTGCCTTGACCTTAGTTGGTGTATGTGTGGAGATTTTCCAGTGCAAAGACGTCTCAGATTCTTTCTTCTTGGGTCTCTGCATCTCCACTTTCGACACATCTGAGTTGAACAGGTTCTTGTCGTAGTCCTCCATCATCTCTAGTACGGTGGATCCCTGCAATTGTGGACGAAGATACTGAACGGTGATGGCACTCATCTCATTCTCCGTTATCCCCATCATTTGCAACTCGTAGATCTTACACCGTGGAATCCACTGGTTGTTTCTGAATCTCTCCTCTGTCCAGTACGAGACATCTAGCCACCCGGGGATGCAGTGGTGCAGTCTTCCCGAATGGTCTCTGTATCTGAACAGCGGTGTCACATGGAGCGGTGGTTGGGCCATACACAGAACGTCGACTGAGATCTCCGAGTTGAATATTCTCTTGCTTGTGTCCAATAAGTCGTCGTAGTCCACATCGAAGAGACCGTTTCCTGCACTCACGACGATGAAATGGGTGGTTGTGTGTCGCAGGTCCGGGTCCCTGAACTTGTCGACGATCAGCGTCGTTGCGAGGTTGATTGTGTTGAGGATGTCCGACTTGATTGTGGGGATAAACCGTGTTGTGGATGTGGAGTCCTCCTTGAGCTGGTGTGTTATGATGTCCTTTCTGAAGTTGGCGAACTCGTAGCGGAGGGAGATCATGATTTCGTTCCAATGGACGATGTTGACCTGGTCCACCACCACACGGTAGAAGTCCTTGGTGTTCTGTGGTCGCTGGCCTACCTTGAGGTCGTTCCATGTGCTATCGGATGTGTCAATGTTGGCAGAGAAGACGATGGTGATGAGATGGTGTGTGCCCTCGTCACGCCACCTCTTGAAGATGGTGGGGAACAACGAGCTGACGAACTTGTGGAACATGATCTCTCCGTCCTCTTGGAAATGGTACATCTCCTCTGTGATCTGGATGAGAAACAGGAGACGAGCAGACTCTGATCTGAAGACGACTTTGGTGTTCTTGCCGACGTACGCAGAGAAGACCTTCTTCCCTCCCCTGTAGATGGAGCTGATGTTGCCTCTGATGGTGCCGATGAAGGTGACTCTCTGGGACTTGTATACGCACGAGTTGACGAGCGAGGACCCCCACGTCCACATATCGCCCCTTGAGAGATGAATGTCCTTCACCAGAATCTCCACAAGATCTGCCTCGACGTCCTCTTTCCTCTTCAGTTGGGCCTTGACGGAGCTTCTTGGGGATATGTCGAGCAGCTTCTGCAATGGGTCCTACAGAAGACTCACTTGGACGGACTTGAGACGCCGCAGCAGGTCGTCGTTCAGCTTCTTGACGATGAAGAGCAGCTTCTTCCTCTGTGACTGCTGCTGGGGATCGCTTGAACCAGCATACAGCTCTGCAACGTCCCCGTCTTTTGCGCCTGGGATCTGGGAAACATCCACGAGGACCTGGTCGGTGGATACAAACGTGTCGTGGAACCCCGCGGTGAGAATGGCGGGTCCGTTCAGTGCGGTGTCGATATCAGCTTCCTGCTGTGTGATCTGATGGCTAAACTCGGGCTTCGAGGCTGTTTGTGTGGATGCCTTAATGGTGGTGTCTTTGCTGGTGGCCGTCCTGTTTGGTGGTCGCCGGAGTGGGGTGGAGACAGACCCGTTACTCTCAATTGTGAGCGCACTGTCCTTGCCCCGCTTCACTGTTCGTAAAGTGAGGACATTTGAGCGCATTGCAGTCATCGTATGGGTGGTCGGTGTCGATCTTGTACTCCATTTTGCTCTGATTGTAGGTGGCTTCTAGTTATCTCTCGGCCGCTATGACTACCTTTTGCCGGGTGCCCTTCTCTTAGTGGTGTTCGGGTGTTTACTATCAAGACTTGTACGTACTCTTATATACTCCCCATATCCCCAAATAAAACCCAGTCAAGGTCAATGTGATAGCAGTCCGAGGTTCCATTTCCCATTCAGAGTTCTTAACGTTGACGGTAGTGATGCGTTTTGCGTGTCCAGATGCTCCACAGTGGCTCTGTACACCTCCATTGGGATATCCACTACTTCAATGTCCCCTCTTTCGTCTCGAGCATCTGTGATGGACTGCTCATCTGTTGTGTAGTAGAGCTTGATTGCGTTGCTGTATGATCCTCTAGTTGTTTGGTAGTCGACCCCGATGTTGAACACCCATATCAGTAGACGGTTATCATCCCCACAACGGTACTCCACCATTCTCGTTGCTGAACCGTTGACGTTGTCGACCAAAGAGCTGTACACGTAGTTGCACGGGTCGTACTTGTTGTTGTCGATCTTCAAACACCACTTGAACAGTTTGTCCAGTCCAGAACTCTTATCGTGTTCTCCCAGTGTGGTACCACAAGACGAACAGTGTAATGAGTCGCTTCTTCTCTCAACGTGTTCGAAGACTGGATCCTCGGCATTCAAGGCGAAATAGTACGATCCTGTGATGATCGCATTCTGGTGTGGCTTCAAAGTTGAGTATCGTTGTGGATCCATTGCTCCGTGACTATCGTTTTCATCATCATGGTGGTGGTGTGGCTTATGACAGTGCCAAAAGTCCATCATCTCAGCCCACAACTCGGAGGGCATTTCCGAGATATCTGACAATGAGGCCTTGTTGAACAGAACAGTGGAGCATCGTTGACATTCACATTGGAAACTCTGTGTAGATTTCAACTCACGGGCATTCCACCTGTACTGTGTAGTGAGAGACATCAGATAGTTGGCTGATCTGTCAACGTGTGACTTCTTCTATGACATCGGCAGTCGTAGTGTTATAGTGTGTCCCACAATGCGTGTACAGGCTTTCAATTGGTCCTTTGATAATGATAACACGTCAAGCTGCAACGGGATTGATCTTTGATGGGAACCAGGTAGCTTGATGACAAAGTTGTGTCTCTCGTCCATCTCGAGCTGCACTGCCTGGATGTCCTCAGTGGTCATCTAGCTGGGGAATTCCACCGCTATCGACACGCTTTTGATTCTCTCGAGTGCCTCAATGTAGTAATTCAGCTCTTCATCGCACGTTGGGGTTTTTTGCATTGTATTCCATCCGCTAACTATCTAGTATAGTTGTTGTGCTAAACTGAACAAAAATGACCAGCTTGGGAAGATTTCTTCAACTACGGAGACATCCGAACACCACGTATACAAAGAGACCGCCGGGCCGACCACGATGATCGATCCCCATTCACCTGATGGTGGACTCAGAAAGCAGCTTCAAGCTGGTGTAAGGCCCCAAGACACTGGAATCCAGTGATATCACCGGTTGGGAGGAGTAGATCTTCACTGCACGGAGATGCGAGTCCTTACCGTTTTGGTGGTTGGCCACGATGTAGATGCGGATCATGAACGTGTTGAGCCCGTTGAGATTGTGTTGTTGGTCTGTGAAGTTCACGTGGCTCCAGCCTGTGGGCTCCTCCAACTCCAATGTACCAACTTCCACCATGTCATGGATCCCATTCCCGGACAGTATCACGATCTTGGAAGGGGCGTACGACTCGTCCAACGCGTAGTCCATGAACAGGGATATCCTGGCCACCTGTACTTTCTTTGCAAAATGGATATCCAGATGATGTGGCTGTATTCCGTCAGATTGCCAATACGTCAGGGGAGAGTCTTCTCGTAACTCCTCCACTCCAGCTCCTTCCTTTGCTGATGACACTGACCACGATGCCAACGCACCGATCTCGACCAGTCCCAGGTTCTCTGCCTCTCTGATTCCTGTTGAATTCCACTCGTACGTTAGTACTCCATCAGTATAGAACGTGGTCCGATATTATTTCTCGACTCACCTAGAGTGTACGCCATGGAGGGATCGATCTCCGGTTGAGGTTGTGTGCTTTCATCCTCCGCTGTTTCTTGCCACGTCTCAGACATGATTGAGTGTAATGGTTTTGCTGCTGTTATGTGCCTTAATGTTCACCGGTGAATGGGCCTCTCCAGATTCTATCTCCGGCTTTCCATTTCGCTACCGTGGACTGTCGTTGTTGGCGTGGATCTTGTTTATTCTTTTGGAAGTGGCGCTTTTTCACGTTGAAAGTGAGTGCCAGACTACAGCAGTTATTTGTCACCAATCGCTACTTTTTGCTGCTGATCATCCGTACATCATCACAATCCCAGCAGTACCTCCGAGGACACATCAGAACATCCGGGTGGGGGAAGGGGGCGCTATAAAAGACATAAAAGAGTGAAATTTAGGGAGCAAAGCCTCAATATTATAGTGTGAAGGTCGTAGATAAACAAGGGAGAGTCAACAGTAGTTTCACTCGCGGATTTCAGCCATAATTCTTATCATTAGCAAAGCGTGATTGCATGAGCAGTTAGCAAGTTATACATACGCGTTACTTAGTGCTTGACTGAATATATAACTACAAGAACAACGATGATGAGTCTTATCAGGAGATCTCGGATTAAGATGCTCTCTTATGTATTTATTTCATCATCACTTTCCCTATCACTCTCCTCCCATGAAAGGTCTTCTGATTCATCATCATGGTCATCGACAACATCACTTTCCTCATCTAATTCGTTGTATGACCCAGGATTGATTGCGCTGGAGGCTGCTCTTGGGAGTCGTTGACGTCGGCGTTCTGTCATAGTCTATGGTCTGTGGTCTATGGTCTATGGTCTATGGCCTTTAGATCGTTTCAACCGTCACAGTCACAGTACACTCAGCAGTGATGAGTCTGTCCTTTTCATTTCCCTTTTCCCCTTAACAGAAAAATCCACTCAGATCACAGATCGAGATCTAACCCCTCGTGGGGTTCGTGGTGTCAGTACAGAGGTAACTCAGCCGGTTCGCACCACACATCACGGGAATTGCCTAAAATAGTCGAAATCCTCCAATCCAATTCCCGAGAAATTACCGCATTCGGCACAAAGCCCTCAAAATTACCCCATATGGGTTCTCTACATACAAACTTCAATTGCCAAAAACTCACTTTAAACTTCATTTAATCGATACATACTCCATAATACCATTTCCCAGTCTCATTAGTCGGTTTACAACGGTACCAATCTCGTCCAATTTTGGGAAAAACGCGAAAGTTACTAAATTATACTATCTGACAAGTAAGAGGTGGCATAGTTTGGGCTTCGCCTGCGAACGTAGTCCTGGCAATGGTAAACGTCCCGGATTAATCCATTTTAGTGCTAATTCCCCTGGTTCGCACCACACACTTAGCGGAAATTTCCTAAAACAGGTGTCTTCCAATTCTTCAATTCCCGAGAAATTACCGCATTCGGCACAAATCCCTCAAAATTACCCCATATGGGTTCTCTACATACAGACTTCAATTGCCCAAAACACATGCTAAACTTCATTTAATCAACACTTACTCCATAATACCATTTCCTAATCTCATCTGTCGGTTTATAACGGTACCAATCTCGTCCAATTTTGGGAAAAACGCGAAAGTTACTAAATTATACTATCTGATCATATCATGTCGTTAAAAAATCAATAAAATTCAGCTTATTACAGTCAATCTCTAGTGGCAGTTACAGAGATTCCACTTACATGGTGGGATGACGTGCTAGAGCCCAGGATATCTAACAACACTCCCTGTGATCAAGTTGGTTCTACCTGAACAGTGATGGTGAAGCCTGAGAGAAGAGATTGAGAGAATTGTTAAAGTTGTAAAGACTCTTGTTCGTTTATTGTTTGTATACTTTATTTTGTCGAATAAGAGGTCATTTGAAGTTAAAAAAAATGATCTGAAGCCTCATATTATTACATGTATGTGCACTTTTATATCCGCATCTATACTAGTAGTGGTATTGTCTCGCGGGTACGCCGTCGAC